>JABUQX010032971.1:52500-94236 GCA_015478945.1 Trachelipus rathkii
TCAATCTCTTTACAGCAGATCTGCCCACCCCTAACAACCAATCCACCAAACTAATCAACTTACGCAGACGACATTCAGTCTCATTTTCCCAACATCCACTTTGTAAACACAGGCCACCCAGCACATCCCAAGCATACCTACAATTCTTAAGAAAGTTGGCTACTCACCAATAGAATGACAGCTTGCCCCTTAAATCCTCCATTATCCCTCCTTAATACCACTGACCGCCCAATCCTCATTCCAATCCCAACTAGTCCTATTTGAACACAACCCCCTTCCCTAAACAAACCCCAAAATATTAGGACTCACTTACGACACCCATATGACTTTCTCTTCCCCCACATCGACAAAATTACTTCCTCAACCCAAGGGAAATTAAACACCTCCGAACTCTCTCCCAACACAACTTCAGCGAGAAAACACACCCTTAACACAATCTACAAACAACTCCACAGAACTAATATAAATTATGCCTCCCCCGCATGGTTCCCAGCACTATCACAATCCAACATAAATAAATTGCAAGTTACACAAAACATTGCCCTAAAAATAATCACTGGATGTACGAAAACAACCCCATCCAGCATTTACATGGAGACACACCCTTCCCACCCCTACCCACTTGAACATGGTAGGTATTGCACACAATTTATAATAATTTTAACCAATTTTTCCGAAAAAACTCAAATCCAACCATCCTAGCACAAATACTCTCAACAACCCCCCCACCAGACACAGACTAAAATCCCCCCATCCTCACTCAGCCGGAGAACTTTAATATGATAATCTACAACTACAACAACATTCCTCCCCCACCCCCAATTAGGTCTTGGCTCTCTCACATCCATCCCAATTAAACTAACAATATCTACAAAATCGCCCACATAACAATTCTACTAAACACCTTATATTTTTCAGCCATTCCCCACATCTCCCCTTACGAAGAATGCACTGAATCCAGAAGAGCCCAAAATTAACCTCGCTCCGGAGCAGAGATCAGGTCACACCCGAAAATTCTTAATGCAATATTAAATTCGATTCAAACTAGACAATTGTTTATATCCCCCCATTATGCAAATTAGATTTAATATTTGTTTGTTATAAACAATAATAAAATTCTTTTGGTCCAGAAAGAATGTCTTCTTATATAGCTACTGAATAAATTTGAATATTTATAGAAATAAATAAATGATATTAAATTGATTTATCAATTAATTTGCTCTTTTATGAAATAACACTTAATACATAATTTTATATATCTATATAAATTCTTTTATATATCTAATTCTGATTCATATTATAAATACAGTACAGTATATATAAAATTTGAAAACTTATATGGGAATAAATAAATATTTAACTTAATTTATTAGAATATTGATCTAAAATAAACCAATAAGAGGGGATTACTTTATAACTTTTTAACTTCCTTTTAATTTAATTTCATTCTTGTTATATTTAAACTCTAGTATAGCTATATATATATATAAGTATTTTTTTTTTTAACAAATATAATTTTACATACATAATACAATAATTGAAGTATAAAACGAATTACAAAAGGGACTAGAGGCATTAATTAACATACATAAATCCTCGTGTGGTATAGGAAAGAAAATATGTATGTAACACAATTTACACAGTCTAGCTCTGGCTCCAACCTGATTACTACATTTAAGATCCAGTCTCCAGTCAGTCTGATATATCAATTAACATTAGGTATATTTTCCTTAAAATTATAAGTGTCTTAGCTTCACACAAAATAATTCCATTACTTCAAAAACATTTAGCTTTCATTTTCTATATAATTATATAGGAAATATGGTGTCTAATAATAATAAAAAAAAATATGATTCTTAAATGTACTAAATAAAATATAATTACATATGAAACTCTATGTTGAGCCAATGAAAAAAAATGAAAACATTTATTCCTTTAAATTAGGATAATAAAATTCGCTTATATTATTATGTAATGACTAATAAGTATCCAAATTAAAATTCACTTAATAATTCTTTGCATACTTTGATGGGTTTGATCAAATTTTCAGCTCCTTCATTATTTCTCATTTTATTCTGTACAAGACAAAATGTTTAGATCTTCTAAGATGAAGTTGACTCTTGACCTTGCAGAATAGTAATGAATCATCAGCAAAAACTCACAAAACCTCCTGTGAAGTTTATTTTATTTATCATTTTACATTTATACAAGCTTTCACCAAATCAGGGCTTGTAGCGAGTTTCTTATCAAAAAAAGTGAAAAAAGTGAATAAAATTTTGAACAAAAAGTGAAAAAAAATGACAGAAATGCTGAAAAAAGTGAAAAAAAATGACTGAAATGCCGACAAAAATTACTTATTTAAAAAAAAATTATTTTTGAGAAAAACGTGAAAAGAATTTACAATTTCCATTACTAAATTTCAATGTTTCTAATACTTCTACTATAACAACAAACGCTGATCTTTCGAACTCTCTATAACTGATAAATTTTATTCGAATGTAGGTTTTTAAATATAAATAACTGAAATGAGATAGTATATAATAAATAAATAATTAGTTTTAGAGCCATAATGTAAAGAAAATGGAATAATATACTTGAAAATACACTTACTGTATTTGGTTACAGAGAGAAACAGCTAATAATTTATAGAAATTAAGGGTAATTTAAACTTTTTTTGAACAAGTTTGAAATGAGACTTGTTTTCGTTTTTCAAGTACCAGCAACGCTGTAAATTTTCCACACTAACGTCTTTTTTCATGATGCCTCACTTCTGAATCAATTATGACCCTTCCAGCATCGCTTGGGCCAAGCTTGCTTCACTAAATTTCTTTTTCTTGGGTAAAGCTCTCTTCAATCTTTCATTAGCTTCCAATACAGTTTGCTTGCACTTCCACTTTGCTCTGCTTCTTCTTTTCGTAGCTTCTTCAGCATTTGTTCAACATCAGAATTTTTTTTCCTTTTTTTTGGTATAGTTGTTTTTTGTTTTCCTCTTCACAATTTTTTTGTCTGGTTCAGCCTTTGCAGCTTACATAAGTTCTCCTTTTTTCTCTTTCTCTTATCCAAGTAAGCAATGTATTGTTTATAATGCTAAACGTCCCATGGAAGGAGCTCTGGAGTTAGAGAAATAAGGTAAGGTTTGTTGATCATACATTTTTAGAGCACTTTTAAACAGTGAGTTAAAGCATTAAAGTTTCTCTTCCTACGATAAAAATGACTGGTACTTGTAAGAGTTCTCCCTGATGTGGAAAATGCTCTTTTCACATCTGCATTACCATGTGACAGCGAAACGACGGTGAATGCTTTTACTACTACTTTTCCCTGTTGGAAATCTTGAAGTGTTTTACTGATGGATCGGTTTTATTAAAAAACAGCCCAATACAGATCTATAGATTTTTTTCGGACTTGGTTCAGCTTTTGTCCCAATGTATTTTTAAAATTCCACATTCAGAGTATGTCTGTTTGGATTTTCCATGGCATGACCCTAGCAATCTCAACTATATTTTGGCAGCTTTCTTTGGACCATCTCTCATTAGGGGATAGACATGTAAATTTTTTCAACGGACTCGACACAGATGATTTGTTTACAACATGCTTAAAAGATTCAACAAAATGTTTTTTTGCTTGCAGACAGAAAAACGTTTTGTCTTTTTCACAAACATTTTCCAAGTTTCTTAAATACTCCTCATCAAAACTAAGAATTTCCTTTCAATGGCAGTATAATGATTCAGAATTAAAAGCATGCAATTTTTTTAAATCAAGACGGGTTTGGAGAAATTTTCTTGACTTGCAATCCTTCCCAACAGTTTCATAACCAATGATGACAAAACAGAATGCAAGAGAAATTAATGGTTCTTCTTTTTGGAAGAAGCCTGTGACACTCGTAATAATATGTGCGCTAGATATAACAAATTTAAGCTCTGCTTTCATGGTAGGTTTTTTTAACAACCTCACAATTTTCTGATATCCAGGTCTTTTCATCAGGTTGGGCCTATGCTTAGTTACATATGTAAGAAAATACTTCTTCACAGCTTCCCATTGTTCCAAAAAATTTCAAATTTCAAAAAACTTTATTCAATTATTATTTAACTTATTTTAAACACACTGAAAATTTCCTATTTTAATGAACAAATTATATTTACCTATGTTTCCCAGTTCTTGAAGTTCAACTAAACTGTTTTGTAGTTAAACCACATTTTTAATTCAGTCACAGCTAAAACAGAAGAAAAAGATATCTCCAAGTAACCTACTTGCCCCAAAAAAGTGAAGAAAAGTGTAAAATTGCTTAAAAAAGTGAAAAAAAATGACTAAGCTAAAAAAAGTGAAAAAAGTGTACCGCTACAAGCCCTGCCAAATGAAAAAAAATTTCGTTTTCAGTAATATTTTGTCAAATATAGGAATAGTGAAGATGATCACAATTTAGTTAAAACTTTAGCGAAAAAAACAGATAATTATATAGTTATTAGCTACATGACTTTTTAATATAGTAGCTATGATATTTTGGACAGATAAAAAATTTCAGCATTTAGATTAAAGCTTCCGCATTGCATCCAGAAAGTATAAGAAAAACAAGATACGATAGATTTCTCACCAAAGTGAACTGCAATTTTGTATGGCTGTGAAGATCTTTCTATTGGTGACATCAAGGATCCAGCTTAGGGCATCTTACCAAACTCTGGAAGTGGTTCTCTCTGATTACTTTCCGGAGCTTGATTCACACACAATGTCAGTTAGGAAGTGTGAATCTCATTAACTGAAATAGTTGATTTTCCAAAGGAGCCTGGGACAGTGGCAAAGGCGAGTTTCTCCTATGCATTGAATTTCATAAGGTAGATCTGTCAGTTTTCTGAATGATAAGAGCTGAGAAATGTGTTTCAGAATTGCACATGAGGAAATGAAAATATGCTGGTGACATTTGCAAATAAGAATTTTCCATTCTCATAAACAAAAATTGCTCTAACAACAAATGGTCCTAAATTCTGATACATCAAAAATGAAACCATTTCTTCAAAAACCTGAAGCGATGAAAATGTTTTCAAAAAAAAAAAATCTTTAGTTTCCTAAGATTTTTAATAATTTTGTATGTTACTATTTTCATAATTTTATGTTCAATTTTTAAAGTTGCTTTATCAAGTATATTAATATATATAATAGGCTATTTACTTTTTAGCTTGTATGACTGCATTCTCATTGCAAATGGATCATTAACTACTTCAAATTTTAGCGTTCTTTGTGTTTTCCAAATTTTGTAGAACATTAAACAAATATTTGAATATCATATTATAGTACAATTCTAAAAGCAATTAGTTTGTTTCCAAACACTTTTAAATCGAGGTAAAATTGTTGAACACATGTATTTAGGAATAATACACCAAAATATTCTCCAAACCATAGATTTAGATAATACCTAATTAATATTCTTAGGTCAGTAAAACTGAGTAGCTGTGCTGTAAAATTTAATTCTTATTTATATGCCTAAAGAGCCAAAAATGCTGCATAGAAGCAGTTTATGTAAGTTTCTTGTCATTTGTGTGTTAATGTAATAAAAATATGCATTAAAAAAAAAAAAAAAAATGAACAGTTGATTTGCCAATCCCGTTTGGTGTCTCCCCATTTTTACTTTCTTCTCATAGCATATAATCAATCCTCTTCCATTCAAATAGCCCACTAACTAAACTCCCATCATGGGTTCAAAAAATCACATCCAACAACCAATGCTCATTCTACAAACTAAATCACTAAAAGCATCATAACTGATCTCTACATTAGAGACAAAAAAAATTTTTTTTTTACAAAATAAAAAGATGGTAAGAAGCCACATGGGACTATAGAGACTGTCCCAATCAAGCCAACAGAACCAATCACCAAACAACATGTTCATGCAAATCCACAAAGCACCCTAGGGTTTGTCAATAACTTACATAGTAAACAAAGTTTAAACATGTTCATGCAAATCCACATAGCACCCTAGGGCTTGTCAATAATTTACATAGTATGCACAAAGTCTACAACGGAAAGAAAAAAACACTAGAGCTATAGTACATGCTAACCACACTACAAGCTTTAATAATTTTATAGTAGGGTTGGCTGATGCACCAGGTGCAGTGTGGTGCGGTGCATGGTGCACTCATTTTGGTGAGGTGCAGCACACAAATCCAGGGCACCGGTGCAGTGCAATTTTTAAAATATAGAGGTGCAGTGTGCAACGAAACAGAGGCGCAATGCAAAAAAAAATGACTTTTGGTGCTGTGCGATGCATGGTGCGCTTACCCTAGTGCAGTGTGCAAAATTCCGGTGCTCAGCCAACACTACTTTATAGTAACATGCAGATTAACCTTAACAACTACTGTAACTAAAAACCCACCAATTTGGCTTAGTCAAAATACACTACACTACATTACACTATACCCAAACCATCCATATACCTATCCAATCCTTTTTTAAATGTTGTGATCGAGTCACACTCAACAACCTCCTGTGGCAAACCATTCCAAAATTTAACAATCCTATTACTGAATGAATGCTTTCTTATATCAAGATGACATAGGATACCTTCTTAATTTTCTTACTATGCGCCCTGGTCTCCTGTCCATGCTTTACTATGAAGAATTTATTGGTCTCTGCATTATCAATAGCAGTAAATATTTTGTAGACTTGAATCATGTCCCCCCCTCTGAGAAATCGCCTTTCTACAGAAAACATTCCTAACTCCTTCAGCCTCTCTTCATAGCTCTTTCCCTCAAACCCAGAAATCATCCTTACTGCTCTATGTTGCACTTTCTAGAAGTCTTTCTTTGCTAAGTCTTTCTTTAAATAAGGGGCCCAAACTTGTGCACAATACTCTAATACTGGCCTAACATAGCTATTAGCTATACAGTTTACTTATAACTTCCTTCCTCCTGTAAATAGCATTGCGATTTATTATGCCAAGCATCTTGTTAGCTTTATTCCTTGCTTCCAAACCCTGATTAGCTACTTTCAAATTACTGCTTATAATCACACCTAAATCTTTTTCTGGGTCCACAGCCAATCCCATTCATATTGTAGTTAAAACTTTTTTTAAGTAACCTAGGTAAAGAACCTTGCACTTTTTAATATTAAAATTCATTTGCCACTTATCTGCCCACTCAAGAAGTCTTTATACATCCTTCACTATTCCTAACTACTGAGGTAGTCACTTTGGCATCACATGCAAACTTAGAAACCTTGCATTTATGTCCCTGGTCTAAATCCTTTATATATATATGAGGAACAATAGTTTCCCCAGCACTGAGCCCTGTGGGACACCACTCTTCACTATTTCCCATGGTGACTTATTGCTATTTAGTTGTACATGTTGTTTTCTATTCCCCAACCACTCTTTAATCCAAGTATGCACCACTCCACCTATACCACATTTCAATAACTTCATCAGCATTATGTAAGGAACCTTATCAAAAGCTTTGCTAAAGTCTAAATATATAATATCAACTGGATCTCCTCAGTCAATGCAGTCAATAATGAATTCCATAAATTCTAAAAGGTTTGTCTGATATGACCTACCATTTCTGAAACCATGTTGGGAGTCATACAATATCTTGTTATCTTCCAAATATTTCTCTATATGACACTTTCAGTAACCTTTCCAGAACTTTTACAACCAGAGATGTTAAGCTAACTGGCCTATAATTTCCCAAATCTTCCTTACTACCTTTCTTATAAATAGGAACAACATATGCTGTTTTCCAGTCATCTGGTACCTCACCAAATGTTATAGATCGCTTAAAAATCTAATACAGTGCCTTTGCAATGGTACTACCTCCTTCAGAATTCTACCATATATACCATCAGGGACCTTTGAGAGGCTGTATTAATATGGTCCAGTAAACGTTTAATATCTTTTACCTGAAATTCAAATTCTGCAAGTCTATTTGTTACATGCATACCAGAACTATTAGTCTCCAAACTATTATCTAATCTTTCCTCAGTAAACATTGAAGCAAAATAAGCATTAAAAATGTTGATAAACTCCTTATCTGACCTCACTAAATTTTCAGCAATTTTAATTGGACTAACTGTCCTATTCTTACATTTAAATTAATAAAAACTTAAAAACTTCTTCAGGTCCTTATTGCTATTCCTTGCTAAATTAATTTCTGCCTCTCTCTTTGCCTTTCTTATTGACTGGTTTTCATTTCTATTTTTCCTATAATTTTCTAAATCATCCTCCCTATTACTATCTTTGAATATTATAAACATACTGGCTGAAATTCTGAATATTCACTAAAATTTGCTTAAAATGTTCCCACATGATAAAACGGTTTTGGTCTTTAAACTCTATCCCAGTCAGTTATACTAAGCAAGTCCCAAATTTTGGTAAAATCTCTATTTCGGAAATCTAAGATATTTTCCTTGTTAACTTGCAATTTGGGCCCAGATATCACATTCATATTAAATCTAATTATATTATGGTCACTAAATACTAAATTCTCCTCAACCCTAACCTCATCCACCATACTTTCATCATTAGTTAATATTAAGTCAAACAGTGCATCGTGTCTTGCAGGTTCATGGACCATCTTGGCTCAAAAAGTTGTCTAGTATACAATTTATAAATATAGAACTACTATAGTCCATATTAGACAAGGAATCCCATTGAATGCCAGGAAAATTAAAATCAACCATTATGACTATACCTTTTTCGTTACTGTGGCATGCTGTCTCAATTTCTTTCACCATTTCCACGTCTAATTCTTGACTGGCCAGGAGTAGAGTTGGGAAAGGAAAAAAACAAGCTTGTTTTTTTCCAAAAAAAACGTTTTTTTTCATGAAAAAAACAAGTAAAAATTTTTTTTTTTCGTTTTTTTCAATAAAGTTGTGGAATTTACATGTTTGAACAATTACCTTATAAATTTTAGAAAATATGTTCTAATTTGGACATTTTTGGTTCCAATTTCCTACAAGGTGGAAGCCCATGAGTTTGTGTTCAAAATTTTTATGGGTTTTCCATATTTTTTATTTATATTCTGAATTTTGATATTCATAATATTTTGTTTGTGGCTTCATTAATGTTTTCTTACTCTGTTTATCGCTTTCTTTTATCAATATATAATTATTTTAATCAGAATTTAGAAATGCCACATGCAAAGTCGTGTGACTACTTTTTAAGTGATTATGCAAAGGTACAAAGGCTCCCGCATATAATATAACTTTTGTTGTGTAGACGTTGCAAACTAGTAGCTATTTATTGCTCATAATCTAGAACTAGGAAATTCTGAAAATTTGCCAACTGAGAGAGATAATTATGCTAAGGCAGCTAAGGTTGAAGAGTCCTGTTACTGCCCCCTGCTCCTTCTCACCACTGTCATTCTCACACCGATACTTCATACGACTGAGATATCAGACTTACTAGTTATATCAAAACTAAATGTGGCTGATCACGCTGATGAGCCCAGAGATAATGAGCTTGACAGTAGTCACAGCACAGTAGTCAGTACTCAGTAGTGACTGGGGTCTGGGGAGGTGGGACTAGTGAGATTATGAACCAAAGAGATTCCAAAACAAATACTAATTTAGTCATTCACTACCCTCCTTCATTTACAATCTTTATAATTTTTTACTTCTAATATTTTTATTATTTCATTTGCATCCTCTTAAGTCACTTTTTGAGTTTTGGTCATTCAGACTAATTCTATATAAATATAATATATATTAATATTTAAAGTAATATAAATATGATTATATGGATACAAATAAAATAAGAGAGTTAATTAGTAGAGCTTCATAAACAGGCCTGGTAGGTTACAAACCTACTGTAAACAACGAAAACAATTGA
This sequence comes from Trachelipus rathkii, assembly GCA_015478945.1. Classification (NCBI taxonomy): domain Eukaryota; kingdom Metazoa; phylum Arthropoda; class Malacostraca; order Isopoda; family Trachelipodidae; genus Trachelipus; species Trachelipus rathkii. Next base: position 62,312 of record JABUQX010032971.1, read on the forward strand.
CAAATATAATAGAAAGTAGTTCTGTTATTTTATAAACTCAATGGAATATTTGTTTACCTCAAGTATCCTTATCTGAAAATGAAATACCAAGTGAATATCATAGCCAAGCCTCTTTATATTTTTAGTAACATTTAATGAAAAACAAAAACAAAGGGAAAAACATGTTTTTTCTTTGAAAAACATGATTTGAAAAAAACTGTTTTTTTCCCAACCCTAGCCAGGAGGTCTATAAAATGTCCCTATTCTATACAATTTACTGTACATAAGGATATGACCACACAACACAGATTCAACATCATGATTAGTTTTAAAGTCAGTCATTAATACAGATTGAATATTGCTTTTAACATAAAGCGCCACACTGTTTGTCGTGGTTTTGAGGCCACAAACAACAACACCACCACCCTTCTTTCCTCTACGCTGGTATAAATAAAGTGAATATCCGTCTATTTCATATTCCTGAAAGGAGAGTCTATACAATTCTTCATTAACCCATGCTTCAGTTATGCAAATAATGTCTAGATTCTCATTTATGGTATAACTAATCAGCTCATCTTTTTTATTTCTAAGACTATGAGCATTTGTTTAAAAACATTTGATATTCAAAATGCTGTTACTTTATTGCTATCATCATTATTTGAGCCTGTAACAACACGAGTTTTATTTATCTCACCACTATTACAGTTCAACAGTTCCCAAATACATTCTCATGCACAAAATCAAACTCAATTTCAAATGTTGCTGGTCAAAAAATTTAAAAAATAAAAATTACCCTTCTAAAATTATCACACTGAGAAACAGGGTCCTCAAAATAGTCATTATATCCCTTCTTCTCTTTAATCTCAACACACCACAAATCCGATATAAAAATACAAGCTTAACTCTAATGATATATCTGCAATTGCACATAGCTACTATGAACTCATAAAACTTCATACACAAACTTCAAAACTGGTCCATCTGCAGAAGAATATCAGCTTCTCTATAATAATTCTCAAACAGTCTATCACTATTGAGTCACCTGCAATTTTTCTATACCATATAAAAAAAAAACTAAGCAATACTTCCATTCAACTATAAAACTCCAAAGGTACTTGATTACTCATATGACACTCGCTTCATTCTCAGGTCATATTCATCACAATATCAGCAAACACAAACTTAAATACATTAAGCACAACAGACAAACAATTTCAACAATAAGAACATAAGAAAAAAGGAGAAAGTTAGAAGGTGCATGGGCTTATGAAGACTGTACCAGTCAGAAGAAGTGAGGCTGTCATCCGTTTTGAATAGCTCGTTGTAGATTTAAATTTTAATCATGTAAATAATTTACCCAACATCATAATTATATTTTCAACATGCAATTTATTAAGATAAATTATAAACAAATATGTTAACTATGCTAATATGCAAAGTAAAGTCACCAATTACCCAAAGGATTATCAAAAATATATTATACAGTACAACTCCACCATCTCCAGATATACCCATTACTAAACATATCCACACTCAATTAACTTAAGAATAATCTCTGCATACCCAAATAACACCATACTTCAAGAACATCAACCAAATATCCCCTAAAGAACAAACCTCTGACCATCAAATCCCTGTAATGCTGTCCCATCTCCACTCTGGGCACCATCCATTCCTTCACGAATATAAATTCAAAATTAATAAAGTACCCTCCCCCCAGTGTCCAAGATACCTTTCCCTGGGTCTACCCTGCTGTGGTGGCACAATATCTCGAGGTAGCCATTTCTCGCAGGTGACTATAAAATAAATTAAAGTATAGAAAAGTAAGACTTATATAATAAAATTAGTTTTTCTTTTTTTAATTAAGCCCAATTTGAATTTATTTTTCCAAGAATTATTAGGACTGGCGTTTGTAATTTTGAACATTTAAAAATTAAACAATGACCCTCCTATAACTGACTGCCAAATATGAATGCAAGGCAGGTGGGGTAGGGGTTCCCCTACTACCACTCCCTTTACATAAGTTACAAGTATCTTTATTTCTACCTTTTTTCATGTAAATTATACTTATGCATAAATAAAGGGGGAGGTAGTAGGGAGACTTAATGCCCAATTTGCCATGTATTCACACTTGGCTGTTGGTAATACAAAAAGTTTTGTCCAACCCAGAAAAATTTCAGAAAAATAATAATAATACAAAAAAACATTTTATTCAGAACTACCGTATATGTTTTGTCTTGTTGGTAAAAGAGGGGATATATTTCCATTTCATAAAATATCCCTATAAAAAATTTCAATATCTTATATAGCTATATAATTTAGAAGTTCTGATAAGGGATTGGTTAACACTTTCAAAGCTTATTTTGTATCAATAATTACTGAGGAAATATTGGATACTAATTTGGAGACTAATAGTTCTGGTATTATGTAATAGACATGAATTTTAAAATTCAGTTACAAGAAATTAAGTCTTTACTGGACCATATTGACCCAAGTAAAGCTGCAGGTTCTGATGGCATAGCTATATGGTAGAATTCTGAAGGAGGTAGCAGCAGAATTGCAAAAGGCACTGTATTTGATTTTAAAGTTTTAAACAATCTATATCATTTGGTGTGGTACCAGAGGTGAGGAAAACAGCATGTGCTGTGCTTATTTATAAGAAAGGTAGTAAGGACAGTAAGAAAGATTTGGGAAAGTATAGGCCAGTTAGCTTAACATCTTTGGTTGTAAAAGTTCAGGAAAAGTTACTGAAAGGTCATAAAGAGAAATATTTGAAAGATAAGATATTGTATGACTCCCAGCATGGTTTTTAGAAGGTAGATCATGTCAGACAAACCTTTTAGAATTTATGAAATACAATACTGACTGCATTGACTGAGGAGATCAAGTTGATATTATAGATTTAAACTTCAGCAAATCATTTGATAAGGTTCCACATATAAGGCCGATACAAAATTTATTGAAATGTAGTAGCGTCGGGCGGGGTGACCGGGCCCGCCTCTTTAGGAGGGGTGATTCGGTCCACTCTAAATAAAATAAAATAAAAAAAAAAAATTTCGCTCATTTAATAGCCACGAGGTAGTACTACAAGTTTTATTTAGATCATATTTAATTCTAGAAAGTTTTTATATTTTTAAAAAATGTTAGAAATTAGGGTACAAAATGTCCTTCAATAGAATTTCACTTTGAAAATGTGAGTTTTTTTTAACTCTTGTTATAAAATGAAAATTGTGGATGGATTTTAATTATTTTTCAGTGGATACACTCGAGCATGTATGTTAGTTTAAACTGGCAAAGTAAATTCTTGATCCAAACAGTATTAGTGGCAAAATCTGGTCAACGGTCCCAATATCCCACCTTAAAATTGATGTAGAGGTGACCGACCACCATTGTTTTTATTTACGTATTATTATTTGACGTTTGCATAATTAATGTAATAGATAATAAAAGAGAAAATTTTTTAAAAATGAAATTTTTAATAAAAACATTCAAAAAGTGTCAAAATTTTTGAGCCTAGAGAGGGGTGAATCGACCACCTTATTTTTATTCTTCTGTAATATTTAATATTATTACATTACATTTATTAATAATTTTAATATGATAAATAATTATTAGGCCTAAGAAATTAAAATATAAAATTGAATTATGCGTAGTGACGAATTTAAACAGAGCTATCCGAGTCACCTCTAATGAGGTCCGCTTCATCCTCCAGGGTCAGGTTGAAGGTTTTATTAAAACTTTAATGAAACTTTATTATTAAATTTACATTTATTATTTTTTTGTGTGCCATGACCGACTATAGGGCCTTGATTTTCAAAAAAAATTCCAAAAAGTGCATTTGGGGAGAGTCGGGAGACCAAGTTATGCCTAAGGTGGTCCGAGTCACCCCGCCCGATGCTATAGGTGGAGTGGTTGAGGAATAGAAGGTACAGTAGTATGTACTACTAAATGGCAATAAGTCATTATGGGAAATAGTGAAGAGTGGTGTCCCACGGTTCAGTGCTGGGGCCTGGGACCACTATTGTTCCTGATATATACTGTATATATAAATGATTTACACCAGAGATTTAAATTTAAGCTTTCTAAGTTTGCAGATGATACCAAAGTGGCTACCTCTGTAAGGAATAGTGATGGATGTACCTATAAAGATTCAAAATGATCTTTACAAACTTCTTGGGTGGGCAGATAAGTGGCAAATGAATTTTAATATTAAAAAGTGTAAGGTTCTTCACCTAGATTATTCAAATAAAAGTTTTAGCTACAATATGAATGGGGATTGGCTTGAGTCTGGGGATCAAGAAAAAGATTCAGTGTAATTAAATGCAGTAATCTGAAAGCGGCTAATCAGTGTATGGGAGAAAGGAATAAATCTAATAAGATACTAGGTATATATATAATAAATCACAATACTGTTTACAAGAGCAAGGAAATTATAAGTAATTTGTATAATAGCTATGTTAGGCCAGTACTCAAGTATTGTGCACAGGTTTGGGCCCCCTATTTAAAGAAAGACATATAGGTATGCAGGAGAGAGTACAACAAAGAGAAACAAGGATGATTTTTGTATTTGAGGGTAAGAGCTATGAGGAGAGGTTAAAGGAGTTAGGAATGTTTCCTGTAGAAAGGTAATTTCTACAGGAAACAAGCCTATAAAATATTTAAGTCTATTGTTAATGTCAAGACCAATAAATTCTTTATAGTAGAACACAGATGGGACACAATAAGAAAATTAAAAAGAAGGCATATCATTTTGAAATAAAAAAAAAACGGTATTATTCTATATTTGAATCAGTGTATATTTTCTGAAAAAATTTTCTAAGTTTAAAAAAATTTCTAAGTTCAGAAAAGTTAAGTAAATTGTTTAGTGGTAAGCTTCTGGCATAATTCCAGAAGCTTTCCACTAAAGAATTTTCTTAAAAAACTTTACTTAACTTAACTTTTCTGAACTTAGAAATTTTTTGAACTTAGAAAATTTTTTCAGAAAATATATACTGATTCAAATCTAGATATTTACCAAGAAAACATTCATTCAGTAATAGGGTTGTTAATTTTTGGAATGGTTTGCCACAGGAGGTTGCTGAGTACAACTTGACTGCAACATTTGGTAAAGGATTGGATAGGTATAGGCAGGCCCATTTTTATGCACAGGCTCGCTGGGCTAGAGCCAAAGGCCTGCAATCCATGGGGCCCCCTAGCCCTTGCGATGGCAGCCCAACCAATGATTACTTTTTCAATTTTTTAGCTTTTAAATAGAAATATCCTCTCTTTTGCTCAAACAGAAAATATTAAATCAAAATATGTCAAAACGATCATATTCTAGTGGCTCAGAGAAGAGGAAGAAAGCTGTATATCAAATTATTGGAAGTTTTTTAATTACTTAAGCAGTTTGTCCATACATTCATAGTATAAATATAATTTATACTATGATACAATGGATTCATTGGTATTCATAAAAAATATCAAATATCAAAAAAATTAAAATGCTATTGATGTATGGATCTCTACACAAAAGTATTTTTATTGAAACTATAAACATAAAATATATGAAAATCAATAAAAAAAACAAATAATTTTTTAATACCATTTTTTTTTACAATAAATGTTTATAGTTTCAATACAGTATTTATATTAATTGTACTCACAGGAAGTCAACAATTAGCCATATGAAAATTATTTCAAACAGAAAATATTTAGAAACTTTATGAATAACAAATTTTGGGAAAGTTCTATATTTGAATCAGTTCATATTTTCTGAAAAAATTTTCTAAGTTCAGTTTTCTATCTTCAGGCAGTTAAGCTTTTTTAAGAAAATTCTTTAGTGTCAAGCTTCTGGAATTAAGCCAGAAGCTTGCCACTAAAGAATTTTCTTAAAAAACTTAATTTAACTTAACTTTTCTGAACTTAGAAATTTTTTTGAACTTAGAAAATTTTTTCAGAAAATATGAACTGATTCAAATATAGAACAATACCCAAATTTTAATGTATCTTGGATAGAAACAAATTTTAATGTAATGATAGAAATTATAGAATTTAATGATAGAAACATAGAAAATATAGAGAGAGTATGAAAGCCATATGAGCCTTTCGAGAGTGTCCCTTGAGAAACTTACAAGCCATTAATTAAAACTCTAAGTATTGTCTAGTAAAGGTCCCAACATACAAATTTCCCTCCTTTCATAAATTTGAAACAATATTTGGAAGGCCAATTGTAGAGAACGACTGCATCTCAATCATGTAAATAGGGCCTACTATATTAAAATTATAAATATTTAATTTATACAAATGGTATAAAAAAATTATTTGAAGTTTTTTAAAAATATTTTCAATAAAAATATAAAAAAATAACCCTAAGAAAATCATAATTTGTCTTTATCTCGTACAAGTTGGGATAGAAAAACACTGTCAAAATGTGTTTCAGATTATCAATACATTGATATTATATTTTGGATAATCAATTTCTTTTTCATGGTTATCAATAATTTGATTTTACATACAAGTATACATAAATAATTTTAAGAAAAATTTAAAAATTTTGCAACAATTTTTTTTATTAAGATATAATAAAAATAAATAAATATAACTATATAATATATATATATATATATATATAGTATATAGATATATATATATATATATATATGAGTATATATATATATATATATATATATATATATATATATATATATATATATATATGAAAGAACCCATCTAGGTTAGATCTACTTTTACAGCAACATAGGTAGCTACATCTAGGTTAGGTTTAGATCTAGGACATCTACAATCCATATAGGTTAGGTCTCGGTTTACGTCCCCCCTAGTTCAGGTTATCATAAGATTTGTTAAGTATACAAAGATTTTGTATGTGTATATATACCTAACAAAACTTATTATAACCAGAACTAGGAAGGTCCTAAACCGACATCTAACCTATATAGATCATCAATGCTATAGGCTTAAACCCTAACCTACACGGATCTATGTTGCCATAAACGTAGGCCTAACCTAGTCTTTAAATTGTCCTTAAAATATATATATATATATATATATATATATATATATATATTATCTATATATATATATATATATATATATATATATATATATATATATATATATATATATATATATATATATATATATATATATATATATATATATATATTAGTGATGCAGGTAACATCTGCATCCGCTGAGCATCCACACATTATTAAAGATCCGCATCCTCATCCACGCTTTTCCTTGCGGATGTTGCACAGACATTTATTTTTGAGATTTGATAAAGAATTTCATAATAAAATACTTGAAGATAAATCTGAACACAAACTTTAAATGAGAGACATGGGACTTAACTCAGCTGTGCAATGATGACTCGTGATCTCACAGCATGAAGTTCATAATAATTTGTGTCAACAGAGTCACATGAGATTAGGGATGCTAAAAAAATCAGCGACTCTACAGCTTCTGTCTCTGATGTAATGCCATTAATCTCAACGCTAAGGAAGCATTTTGAACCATCTTCAAATGAAAATGATTACAGTTTAAAAAGAATGAATGGTGTAATAAAACTAGAGCTAGAAAAATGCTTTGGTTCTGTGGAAATTAATGACCTTCATACTATTGCAACTTTCTTAGATCCCCCTTATAAAGGCAAGTTTTTTTTGTAACAATATTAGAACAAGTTAAATCGTCACTTTATATTGCAGTTGAAAAACTTCAATCCGAACAGTCTATTAATTAGCCACCCATTAAAAGGAAAAAATGAAATATGCAGAACCAATACCTTCTACAAGTTAATCAATAACAGATTCACTGGAAGAACTTTACAGTCCAGTAGTGATGAAATGATTGAAAACTATCACCAAGAAAAATGACTAGGTACAAATCAAATGACGATCCTATCAGTTGGTAGAGTGTTAAGCAAATGTTTACCCACACTTAAGTAAACTTGCAAGGAAATACTTGGCCTGTCCTCCAACTAGTGTTCCAAGTGAGAGTATTTAGCAATGCTGGGCTAATATATGATGAAAAGAGAAACAGACTCTCAGCAGAAAAGGCAGAAAAATTGATGCCTCTCAAGCACAACCTTCATATATTTGAACTTCAATACTAGTGCAAAAAGTATATAATCCATTGTAAAATCTCATTATGGTTCTGGTACTAAACTATTGTTTTCAATGTTTATTTACGTTCCCCTCCACAGTCTATGGGGGTTCATGAAGAGGAATATATATATATATATATATATATATATATATATATATATATATATATATATATATATATATATATATATATATATATATATATATATATATTTATCAAACATCTGCATCCACGGATATTAAAATCAAACATCCGCATCCACGGATGCGAAAAATATGACATCTGTAGCATCACTAATATATATATATATTTATATTGTAGCATTATTATATTCATTTCTTAAATTTTTTTTTTGTATTATATGTAAATAGTAATTCAATTTGCAACATTTACATTTTTTTATTTATTTATGTAAATTATGTCTATGCAACTGAATTGTTGATTTGATAATGAGAAAAAATTAGCAGTTATTAAAATTTTTTTTTTAATGAAAACGATATATCAATAATAGAAAAAAAACTTTGATTGTGCTATCCCTATAAAAATCCCAAAATTAGCCCTTAAAAATTTTCAGAACATTTTTTCAATTTTTCTTTAAAATATATTCATAAAATGTACAAAAATCAGTAGAAAAAAAAAATTTCCAAATATTTTTTTGATACCATTTGTGTAAATTAAATGATTATAGTTTTAGTATAGTATTTGCATGATTGAGATGCAGTACGACTCTACAATTACAGAACAAAAGCTCATGCTACCGGAAATACTGCTAGGGTGGCAAAATCTGTATTCGGTAAGCAGACCTAACTTAGGCCAAATTATGAGATTTGTCAATTTTAAATTGATTTTAAGCATTCTGTAAATCAGAACCCGAAATACGTTTATGTAATAGAAACTAATGGAATACACACCTTAGGAAGGTCCCTTATGTGATTAGCATCCAGCAAGACCTCTTCTAAGCTCCGAGCATATCGCATTATGTCGTCCGGGACACTACCTAAAGAGCAGTGTCTCTTATCAACATATTCCACATGCCTGTTACATCCTTTAAAAATGGGAATGCACCGAAACATGTTTACAACTTTTGTTATAGGATACCTCTCATAATCATATATATATATACACTATTTTATTAACCCCCAAACTACTATACAATTTACAAAACGGAAAACGGGAGTGGTCACTCAGAAAGTTTAATACACCCTCACTTCACCCTATCAAAATACTAACTGAAAATATTTGAAGGTGACGTCATTTTAACCAAACCGAAGCGCCCTCTACAGGCTACACTATTCGGTGTTTACAGTTTTTTTGTTTCCAGTACAATGTATTTGAAATGGACTTTTGAAAAAACTACTAACCAAAGTTTGGCTAAGCTTTAAAAAAATATAATTGCTTTTAGAAGAAAAAAAAAAATATTCCAAAGTATCTATTCTCACTCGGGGAAAAAAGTGTTATATACCAAAAATCTATTATGTAATCCATTTAATTTTTATTCTACCAATTATGAGAATTGCAAAAAATTCTTATTAAACTTTAATTTTACATAATTACAACAAAAAATATATGCTCTAACGGGAAAAAAAATCGATATAACGTAAAATGTCAACTTGTTCAATGGATTATATAAAGGTAGTAATTTAATTAATTAACTTTAAGCTCAATGATATATATATATATATAACTATAAATCATAAGATATATATATTATATGTATATAATAAATATAATATATATATATATATATACTAATTATATATTATACTTTATAATAATAATATAATATTATATTATATCATATAATATATTAGTATTACTAATATAATATATTATTATATATATAGGCCAGCATCCGAACAGTGATCTGATTGACGGAATTATTAATTTTAACGAAATAAATATCATTTTTTAATCAGGACTTTTAACACAGAAGAAATTTAAAAAAAAAATAAATTTATTCAATTTGAATTAAAATCCATATTAATGTTAGTTAAAAGGATGCTCTGATTGACTTGAAAGCTGCAGTCTCGGGTTCTCGGGAGAAAAAGTGCCAAATGTCGCTTTATATAAATTTGAGAAACTATTTATTTTTTTCTTTTTATATCTTCCTTAGGTTCGAGCCGAGGAGGAACAGAGGGGACGAAAGTCCCCCGGTTGCGATCCCGTAGGCGAGAAACCGAATCTATCTATTTCGTTCTTGTTACCGTGGTATTTGTCCGTTTTAAAAATAAAAATTCAACATTTGGCAACTTTTCCTTCTTCGTATTAGCGGCATCATCGAATTGTCAAAAAAACTGTAATTATTTCAAATTTTTAAATTTAATTTTTTAAAGCATTATTTATTTTATTTTTTTTAATAATTTTTTTTCTGCGGTCAATTCATTCTGATAAAATGATATTTATTTTCGGGTAGCTGTTATAGTTTATCTATTACATGCCTGAAATTCGGAGCTGTGACCTATATATTTATATATAGTTATATATATGATTATGTATAATATTATATATATTATAATATTATTATTATTATAATAATATATTATATATTTTATAATATATATATATATATTATTTATATATAATATATATATATATAATATATATATATGTGAAGGTTACCATAAAGAAGGAAACTATAGACTTTAGGAAAGTTTATTTATAGGAGACTTGACTCCCATTTCGTATTATTGAGCAATTATTTTATTTTTATTTTTATTTTTTATTATTTTTTTTTTTTTTTATCTTATAAATTATTCCAAGAAGAGACGCATGCTCGACTCAACTACCAGATTTAACTCCGATTTAAGGATCTTGAGCGTAAAAGTATTTATTTGGTTTTCTTTTAAGTAATAAAACAGAATGGGTATTTTGTTTTGTTGGCTGAAGTGGGGTCTCTCGGCCTTCCGAACGAAGCGTGCGACTATTTCCCCCCTCGGGAGGGTCTCGGACCCCGATTTGGTATTTGGTGTCGAGGGTTCCTCCGCTCCATCGGGTATGGAAAAGTCCCCCTCTTTCCCGGTCGGCTCGAGCCCCTACTTGGCCGTGTAAAATTCTGTATATATAATTTTACACGGCCAAGTAGGGGGTCGAGCCGACGGAACAGAGGGGGACGTTTTCCTTACCCGGTAGGGGAGGGGCCGCGCACAATACCAAAAATACCAAATACCCAAATACAAAACAGCTTTTCATGTTCTAATAGTAAACCGGTAAACTTTTTATCTAAATAAATTTTCTCTTAAAGTCTAATAGTTTTTCTTCCGTTATTATGCACCTTCACCTATTATATATATATATTAATAATTATATATTAATATAATATATTATATATAATATATTATATTATATATAATAATATATATATATATATTAATTATTATTTTATATATAATATATATATAAATAATCTCACTAATTTTGTGAGAACTTCGTCACAGTCAGAATCACCTAGCATTCACGGGCCATCGGACCCACAATGGATCTGCAATGTGGGGATTCATCCCTTGGGCCAGCTGGGCTAGTTAGTACACCACCTCACAAAACTCCCCATTCACTCCTATTATGCACCTTTTTCTCGCTTCTGCCAACACATTACTCTCTTCCAGGGCATTCCTTTCAATCAATCACTTTTTTTCGGTTGCAGCCGGTCGATAGCAGCACCAATACCACTATTCATCCGTTTAACGAACGGATATATCATCCTTTTCCACATAGTTAACCGCTTGCAGGTTCTATTCATTTAGTTCTCTCATTACCCCTTTCTTCACACCACACAGCTCTCTGAAACGTTCATTCCTCTTTTATAAATTCTACAAGCGCCCCTAAGATTGTCCTACTGAACACATTGAACTTATGATCTATATCTCAGACCATAGATAGTCTCACTACTATTCATTAACCACGGTAAGAAATGCCCCGCATTTAAGACCCTAGCTCAACTCAGATGGTACATTTTTCATCACAAGGATTTAATTGCACCAACACGCTTCATTGCCATTTACTCTTTCTTCACTACACTCTGTTCTATCCGTTTAATCCAACATATATCCTAATTATTTAACTCAGACCATTGTCTTGTGCTCACCATCTCTAACAATACTTCACACGATGGACAACTCATCTTTTCTACGTTACTTTCCAACACATCCTTGTACACACCATACCAAAATCTCTCTTACCATTCCCGCCCCACTCAAACTCATTTCAGATTCGCACCACAAAACCAAATCTCTTCTTAATAGTAGGGACTTTCACCTCTTCCAATTTCTATCATTCTACACCACGCCTGCACTCACTTATCTTATCCTCATCAATATACAATTGTAACCAAAAAGACAATACACTCTGCCCAACTCGTATTATATTAAACAATCACTTTCGACCTATTTATTCTACACACGGCTTTCAATATCGTCATACATACGTTTGATTCCATTCCAAAGCTTACCACCAAAACCATTTATCACTAACACCATAGAGCTTCCTATTTATTCTATCATATGTCTGTTGCAAGTCCATAAATCCTAAACCATTATTCTCTCCTCCTCATTCCCCAAATCATTGTTTCAATTGGAAGATTTTGATCCACATATCCTTCACTTCTAACGCACTAGTTCTCACCAATCAGTCCTTCAGTCCCTGACGCACTCTTCGACCAAATTACTAACATATATCTTCTCATAGCAACTCACCACAATAACTTAGTTCATAGTACAGCTGTTAACTATCCCCTTTACCCTTTATATGAGTACTATTAATCTCCTCAATTCTGGAACTATACCTCCATAATGCTTGATTACACACTTTCAAATCCATCAATCACACATCTCGCGCGTATATATACTATATTAATAATATATATTAATTTATATATATTATATAAATTAATAGTATATATATATATATAATATATATATATATTATATTATATTAATTATTTATTTTATATATATATATATTTATACTGATTATATATATATATATAATATAATATATATATATATATATATATTTATATGATATATATATTATATATATATATATATATAATATATTATATAATATATATATATATATTATATAATATAATATGATCTGACTGAATGTGTCGAGAAGAACGAATTAAAAATAGAAGAGGAAAGAGAAGAAGAAATGTTGGAAAAAGGACTGAAGGCTGCAAGAGCTTCTAACTAAAGTCTAATACTTTCGAATGCAAGATAGAAGCTTTAGAATCGGGACCTGGCCAGTTTAACAAAGTAAATTTATTATATGTTATCGCCTGTTATAAATTTATAGAAAAAAGGTAATCTAGTTATTTTATACCTGAAAATTAATTGGAGGATGACAAATTTCTGCAGATTCTTTTATATTATTTTAATAATTTGTTTAAATAATTTCTCTGAATATAAATAAGAGATAATATTTCCCTGCTTAGTTCTTTTGGATTATTAAATTAAAAAATTAAAAATTGTATTGTAAAGTTAATATACAAATTGCAACTAAATTAAACTAGGAAGGTTTGGGAATAGCAACACATCAGATATATGAAGGAGTCTTTCGTTTGGCCTACTAAGGGAGGACACTATATGTCAATTGTTTTCTTCCACGAAAACTGTAGAAATTGATATTTGAATGTAGGCCAGACTCCTATAGTCATACGGGACATAGTGTTGAGTATAATTTATATTAATAATAAATATATAAGGTCAAAGGCGTGCAACACCGGCCTTTTCTTTTGCTTGTTAGAAAACTCTTGACCAGCTTGGATTTATGCGCTAGAAACACTATCTCTGGAGCTGGGAGACGAATCAAGGCAATGGAAGAAGATTCTAGTTATTACTGAAGGTGCCCTTACCTGAGTGAACTCAAAGGACTAGCATTCGGAAACCATTGCGCGAGAATTGTTTTTCTAGAGTGATCTAGAATCTGATCCAAAGGAGTTCGGGAAGAGAAGATGCTGGTTCAACTACAAGGTAAATTCCTACGAGAGATGATTATATATATATATATATAATATTATTAAGATATATAATATATATATATTATATAATATATAATATATATTAATATATAATATATATATATAATATATATATATATGGAAATGTATAATCATTCGTAGAAAAATGATTAAAAAAAAAAAATTGAAAAATAAAAATTGGCCAAAAATTCACTTGCAGTACTTTGCAATTTTCAAGTCAAAAGGTGCAGGTACAAGTACATACAAGCACACTGGTTTTAGACTGCAAGTACAAGTACAAAAATGTACTAAATACAAGTCAAGTCAAATATATAATATAATCTAATATCTTATAATTAATATATATATTATAGTATTATATTTATATAGAATTATAATTATAATATATTATATATTATATTATTATATAATAATTATATATATTTATAATATATATATATATTTATTATTATATATATATTTTATATATATTTATATATATATATATAATATTTAATATATAGATATATATATATATTATATAATATATATTATATATTAATATATATATATATATTATTATAATATACTATATATATATATTAACGATAAATCTTGATATCTGATATATATATCGATATATCGAAATGGAAGGTCAGAAAGAAACTTAAGCTTTACCATATAAACTAAAACAATATCATAGACTAAATGCAAGGGCAGGCTACGTGTATGCATGGCGACCGCTCCTGAAGCCGTCGTACAAATGTGCGCTGCACACTGACGGGCGTGTAACAACTACTTTAAAATTTATTTAAATTTTATAATAGACCCTAGCATGCAAGATAAATTGAATGAGCGATTAAAATAATTGAGCACATTTTGTATGACAGATAGATAACTGGAGTAGATATTCAAAGTTGTTACAAAGCCTTCAAATGTGGCATTTAATAATTTAGTTGGTGCCTTGCGACATTACCAAGATTATTTTCGCGTACGCCAACCGGTTCTGAGGAGCACCCCAGTGGACGTTGATAGAGAAGTGCTTTGTAATCTTAGAGCTGTGTTTCCAAAGTGGGTACGGTCTGGGGGCACGGAAAGTTGGAAATTGGGGTACGCAAAGGAAGTATTAATTTTGTGTCTGGGGACCGCGAGTCAAAAAGTTGGAGATCACTGTCTGGGTCTAGAAATATATAGGCTACAGTCTCGAACCTGTGCAAAAAAGAAGTCCAACATTTAACGAATCTTTAATCGTATGCACTTAGATCTTGTTACATATATTCATTTTGGTTTCGCCTCTTGAAGATGCATTACTTGGGTAAGTTAATCCATTTTATTGGGCAGAACATTTTGAAAAAAAGTTTCTTTACATGAATTGAATCGGATATAAAAACGAAAATGGCTATATATATTATATTAATATATATATTATATAATATATATAATATATATATATTAATATTATATTATATATATAGATTATATATTATAATATATATATATATATTATATAATATGATATATATATGCCATCAGCATGTCTAACACATTTTTATTCCCTCTAAGAGTATAATAAATAAGTAACATGTGTATCTTTATTTATACTATATATATATGATAAATTAGATATTATATATATAATAATATAATATATATATAGAGGAATGTATTTGCATCACCCGTAAATATAATTACATTTATTTTAACTCATTTCCTTAATTTTGAAATTTAATATTTCTAAATATTTAATGTTTTTTCAATCTAGTAGATTCATGTTATAATGAGATTATCAGAATTCGGATAGAATCACATTTGGAAAGACTACACACAGTAATTATATATATATATAATTTAGTTAGTATGATATATAGTATAGTATAATCAATAAATAATATATAATTACATATTATTATTAATATTATATATTGTGATATCATTATATAATTTATTATATATTTTTTATATATATATTTAAATATATTATTCCTATAAATATAATAATATATATAGTGTTATATATAATATATATACTTTTTTTTTAATTTCCTTGGTAAAAATGTCTGTGTTTCTCGTTCATAAAAATCAATTTTAATTATATTATAATATATATATATATTATATTATTTGAAAATTATGAACAAAATATAATGTATTATTAATATAATTTTTTTAAACATACTTTCAAACTATTAATAAAATAATTTTTTGTATTATATAATAATTATATTGATATTAATGTATATTATATATTATACATTAATAATCATATATATATATTTATATTATATATTACATATATTATACATGTACTTAGATACATATAAAAAGAATATATTAAAAAATATACATATATCATAATATATATATATGATTAATGTATTAATATATATAATTAATATATATATAATATTATATATAGTTTTTAGTAGAACTCGGGGTTAGTCCTGACCCTAGTTATAGGCGGAATCGCGTTTTACTTTAAACCCCTGAAAATCATTAATTTTAAATACCTTTGTATAAACTTAAATTAGGTATTTATTTATCTTAATAATAATTGATAAATTTTGAGTTTGTCTTTTTGTATCCTAGGGTTGTATATATGCAATTTTAGACTGTGTTAGGTATTAGAGATATTCCTTACATAACTGTACAGTATACTTAGATGTCTTAAATTTGAGCAAATAAATTTTTAGTTTTTTTTGCGGACGTATGTAAATGTTTAACAAGCTTTAAAAAGGATTCACAGATAACCAATGTTTTTTATAGGAGTTGACTTCCTACGACCGTACTATAAATTTTAAAGTTAATCCAATTGCGGACAAAAATAGTTTCTTTAAAATTGTAAATGAAGTGGGGTAAGATATAGGCAGTCCAGAATCTGTAGGTTTTATTGGCTGCTTTTTGAGAAATACATCGTTATCCTATTAAACGCTTTTTTTATCTTTTTTTCCTTTTTATTTCATTATCTTTTTACCATATGTATTTTGCAGAAATTTAAATTTATTTTTTGCAATTTATAATAGTTTAATTTTTCTTTTAAACAAACGTATGTATTTAATTTTTAATTTATTTAGTCATTTCCCATTTTCATTTTTCTTTTTTTTATCTTTTGCGAACGCGTATGTATAGCAAGTCGCTTTCTATAAACCGCGTGTTCTCGAAGAGAGGACTGTGTTATATATATATTTTTTTTTATATATAATATTTATTTATATAAGTATAAATATTTTATTATTAATAAATAAATATAATACATATTATGTATTGGATATATATATATATAATAATATATATATATATATATACTTATTTATATTATATAGGATTATATAATATATATAAATAATTTAGATTTATTTTATAATATATAATAATATATTATATATATATATATATATTTATTATATTACATAAACATTTATATTTTTTTATTTTTATACTGTTTTATACAGATAGATTATATAATATTTTGTAGAGTTAAATTATGACAGAACTACAACTTTATTAAAACGAAATGACAGCGACCTTTTTTGCCTTTTCTGACCGGACCTTTTTTGAGCCTCGAATATATTTACTGAACCTTGACCTTTTTGCCTTACCTTTTTGGGCTTGACTTTTTTGAGCCCACTTTGGTCTTCCATGGGTATTTTTGGCCACGGATTTTTGCACCACCTAATTTTTTGGACCCCATTTTCTTTCTCCTGATTTTGCAACCTTCGAAGAAAGGTTGACAACGGATTTTGTTGATACGTATTGGCCCACCTATTTTAGCCCCCTATTTTTCGACATGGGTCAATTTGACCACACGGGTAATTTTTGATCTTCATTTAGGGCGTAGCCCTATTTTTTGATGTTCTTAACCTTTTTTGTCTTTCCCCTAATATTTTTATTTTGACTTCATTGGGGGTCAATTTTGACCCACCGGTATTTTTTTTTAGTCCTTCCTGAGGTAGCTTAGCACTTTTTGATGTCTTAACTTTTTGACCATGATATTTAGGCCTTGACTTTGCCAGATACTATGGGCCCACGCTAATTTTTGCCAACTCGTGGCCCACCCGTCACATTATTCGTTCCTTACTTGAACGTATGTATGGATCTATTCTAACTTGAACACACACAAGCGCGCCCACACACAGCACCACACACACACACACACACCAAACACACACACATACACACCACCACACACACACACACACATTCATAATGACACTTACACTCTCCATAGATAATTGCACTACATTACATTATACCACGTACAAGACAACGACCAATCATTTGATTTCGTGAGCATTTTGACACGGTAATTTTTTTTCTTTAGGGACCTTAAGCCCTTTTTTATATTTAAACCTTGTTTGACATGATATTTCGGACTTGACCTTCAGATTACATGGTCAATTTTGACCCCCGCTAAATTGATGGCCTTTGATGGTCCAATCCACCGTAAGAAGTATCTAGTGAATTTCTATTAGTGTTCTATGAGTATTAGATGAGTAGCAGGTGAGTGCCAGGTGAGGATGTGGGGGGGGGGCCCAAGTGAGTGCCAATGAGTCCAAGTGAGTGCCAATGGGCCAGTGATGCACACATAGTGGCAAGTGAAGTTGCACTTGTAGAAAATGCAACTAGCTGCACTTTTTCAACATTTTCTAGCCTGCCTTGAGGCCTAGAATACCATAAAATAATGAGTGATCTACCCCTGAGGAATAAAGAGGAGACGGAATGTGTAATTAACCAATCTGCTAGAATGCTTTACTACTATGAGTTAGTCGTTTTCTAACACTCTATTTACATGCAGAATATATTATTAAAAGAGTACACAGTTGACAGTGACGGCAACGTTTCCCGAGTCCGGAGTCCGCGTCCGCAGGTGAACCCGCCGCGTACCCGCCCGCGCGTGCGCCCGCAGGGCGCAATCATTTCCCGCACGCCGCGGCGCCGCAGGCCGCCATATCCGGTAACCGCCGCGCGTGCGTCCGCAGACACGCAAATTCCCGCGTGAACGAAAATATGATATTCAATGTTAAATATTCAAAGGAATTTCTTTTCAAATATTATATGAGTCATTCATTTTTACTACAATGTACGAAATTTTAGTCAAATTCACTTTACATACGTTTAAAGCAGTAAATCAGTAAATCATTAGAGGTGTTATTACCTAACAACCTAGGGTGGATTAGTATGCTTTTGTTTTTACTTGCTTTACTGCTTGAACTCTCTGCTTTACTGCTTTAACTCATACACCTCTATTGATTTACTCTTTTACGCTTTAACTCATGTTTTGATGCTTTAACTTTCTGCTTTACTAGTTTAACTTTAACATATAATCAAATAATTTAATTAACATTAGTTTTATGTAGGGGGGGATTAGATGCTTTTGTTTTACTGTTTACTGCTTTAAACTCTCTTGCTTTACACTTGCTTAAAGCATTGTAGAGTACACACCTTAAAAGCAATAAAGCAATAAAGTTTGAGGTGTTACTAGGGATTTAAGTATTGGGGTTCGATACACACTTTCCGGCTTTAAACTCATGTTTTTGCTTCTTTAATAATTGTTTTTATTTTTAATTGGATGTCCTCTGAACTACCAATTTATTTATATTTTATGTTTTCTTATTATCTTTGTTTATACTTTTAATTTTTAATTTGTAATGTAAGATTAAAAACACAGAGTTTTGATATAATAAACATTTTTATTTTAAAAATTGTTACTACAAACCTTTATATCATGTACTTTACTGCTTTACAGCATTAATTAATCTCATTATTCATTATTCACTTAACGAGTTGGAATGTGGAGAAATTTACTCCGAGTCGGCACATGTTTGTAAAGCTGGCCGACAGTTCTGTGTAAAACCTTTCTTTAGTAAATTTTTAAAGGAAATGGAGATTTTTGACCAAACCCCTGTAAAAATAATGCCTTAAAATTATCAGGAAAATTAAAGAATTGAAAGAATATTCATTTCATGAAGGCATATACGATATTAGGTCGCTGGGACAATATACATGGGCACAAAATTATTGTATTAATGATTTTAATGCAAAATTTGAATTTGGAAATAGCAGAAGCGTACACAGTTTATTCTCACCATCTAAATATCTCGGGGTGTTTTTCATAACAGCAGTATATTTTTATTCTTCCCATGTATATGTGTAGTTTTGCGAATAAACACAGATTTACTGTGTTTGGCCAGAGAAGAGACATGAGTCAAATTAATGTATTGGCAACTCAAATGTCCCTTCAAGGAAAGAGCTTCTTAGAAAGTAATTAAGAGTTACTCATGCCCCATCGGTTATTTGATTGTGTGAACGTTACCAAAAAACAGCACAAGTGCTGCTCCACGTCCAACATTCTGCCCTATGAGAAAGAAACTGTATACACCTGAATAATGTGTGCTCTAGTTGCAAAGTATTTACCTCTTATAAAAATTTAAAAAGTGAAAAATTGAAAAACGTAAAATAATTAGTGAGGATGAGAAATTTCATCCACTGTGTATGTAAGTCTGTTTTAAAAGTCTTAAAGAAATGTTCTTTAACAGGCCTCAGGAAAGTAAAGTACGTCGTTATTAAAACGATCATTAAAAACGTATCCCTCAAACATTAAAAATTTGAAAATAAAAGAAGTTATACAGAGAGAGAGGAGTATTCCTGCCATTACTATTCTCCGTTATAGCTCCCCTGATAACTAAATGGTTGTTCTATTGGTTTTAACAATTTACTTCCATATTTAATGGGTGTTTAAAAATAAGTATGAAAAATACATTTGTACAGAATTCAGTCCTCAGATCATATTCACAACCCTCATATTAGCCCAGTTATCGACCACGTGCAAAATACCACAATCCAGTTCATCAGTTCACAGCCCCATAACGCAATATTACAGCAATGTTGACATTACACATCTTTACATCGACAGCAACAGTTGCACAAACAGAATCCTTATTGTGAACGATCATTATCTTTATCCAGCAGCCTTAACTCAGTATATATGATGCCTAAAGTGAACAATAACCAAATATTAAGAAGAAGTTTACAGATATAAATTAGCGTTAACATCCAGTTAAGAAACGCCTCTTATACCAGGATGCATACAAAAATTGA
This sequence comes from Trachelipus rathkii, assembly GCA_015478945.1. Taxonomy (NCBI): domain Eukaryota; kingdom Metazoa; phylum Arthropoda; class Malacostraca; order Isopoda; family Trachelipodidae; genus Trachelipus; species Trachelipus rathkii. The sequence goes on from JABUQX010032971.1 coordinate 83,445, forward strand.
TAGATCTTAAAGACTTCTACCTACCTACTTAACCCGCTATCCGATGATGTAGATATACCTAATAAAGTAAAACTTCTCCAGTGAAAAATGAGATAAATTAAAAAAATATACCTAGAGGGAGGGCTTACCTATTAGAAGTGGTAATCAGGAATAGCTTCTATATAATATGTAAGAAGCCATTAACCTTTGAATGAAGCAGGACAATCGTATTGATGATGAATAGTTAAGGATTCAATATGTTTAGACTTGATAGCGATTTCACGTACTGGAAGAAAGTCCTGTAAAAGATGGAATGTATCAAACAAGAACTTCAGAATATAAATTTTCCCAGAAGTATTATCTTAAATACAAACGCGAATAGAGTACTTAGATAATATTTCACATCCTTATTAAATTGTTTTTCTTCTTGCCTCTCAGTATAATTTAAGTCATTGATTTTTGTCATCTACCCATACGGATTATCAGATAGGCATAGTTGGATAATTCGTAATTATGCATTATAATATATGTTATATATTTATTAATTTGTACAGTTTGATGTACAAATAAATGATTATTTTAATTCTTTTCTCTTTCTTTACCCATCCGGACCTCAATATCACATTTTTGTTGACAAATATAGTATATAATATATAAATATATATATATATATAAATTTATATTATATATATAATATATATATATATATATATATATTATATATATATATACGCTTACACGTGTTTCAGTAGACAACATGGAAGGCGAAGGAGTTAGTTGATAAGTATTACTTCAATCTGAGGAAGCCAAAGTTTTGGGGGTTCACTAGGTTTGCTTTAAGGTATCTAATAGTTAAGAAAAGAAGAGTTAAAGGCTATTGTGGAGGTGAAGAGGCATTTCTACTTACTTAAACATGTAGAAAAAATCCTACACGGAAAACCATATCCCCGATGATAGCATATGGCGTTATTTATGGAAATGATAATAAGGTTCGCTCAGTCCAGGTTCGAAATATTGCTTTTACAATTACGTATATCTTAGATACTTTGTTGGTTGAAGCCAATAAAATATAAAGATCAGCATGACAGTTGCCGTTGTTAACTTGATTATTATAGAGGACAGCGGAGAACACCTAAATCATTCTTGGAACAGATTCATGAAAGGTTCAAGGGACGAGAGTTCAGGAGAGCTCTTGGGGATAATGGGATAAGCTATTACCAATACTTTCTTTCCGTAAAACAAAAGCTAGGCCAATTAGTTAGAAAGGTACATATCGTACTATTAAAAGAACGGCTGCATAGTTATTTTACTAAATGAATACTTTATAAAATTTATGTGATATACTGACGATCTGGTTATATTTCTAAAACAGGTCTTACTATATAGAACATTAAAGTAACACTTTAGAGATGTCAAAACAGAAAGTATGGACATATCGGTGAAAATGAAACAAATAAAAATATTAGGTAATAAGAGTAAACGAGTTATGTAGAGTTCTCGAAACAGAGAAAGGAGTTAATAAAGGGTTGATCGGTTGAATCGGAGTTTTTAGTTCAGCAATTTCCGACCATTCTCAGTACTTAGTAGAGTTTAAGTTATATTATCTGGAAGATTTAATGGTGAAAAAAAAAAAGGCGGATTTTATAAACATGAAATACAAAAAGATCAGTTTTCAAATCCTGTTTAACTGTGGTTGGAAGTAATTTATTATTATTATTACGAGAGGTAAAGGAAAAAAAAAAGGCAGTACTTGTGGATATATGAGAGGAAGAATAAGAGCCCTGTTTGAGCATAGGTTTGTAACATATATAATAATATAAAAGAGGTCTATAGAGTTCGTTACTATCTACTCAAGCTACAGCGTTGATGGGTACGCCACATTACTCAATCATGGAGTGTGGTATACAACGACAATCATTACTATTATACAGCAAACTCTTTGTGTATTCTTACTGAGTCCTACCTTGGATATGATATATATTCTGCTGAATAATAGAGAGAATCTAGTCAGAGAATGATGTAGAACAACTTACTATGGAAATCGACGATAGAACAAGAACATTGAAATTAAGAGAGACGAACGAGAAGTAGGAATTGATGAGTGAGAAGATGATATTAGAATACGGGAGACATAGAAAATTTAGACTGCATAATGAATATAGCTATGGTAGAGGAGAGTGTACCAAGAATGTAGAATGAGTAGTGGAAACAAATTATCAAGTAAAAAGCAGATTATCTGAAAGGACTAGACCAAGATTGGACGAGAAACGGATGAATACACAAGACTTTTGGACAAAGGAGAGAAGTATAAAGACTGTCATGAAAGAGAAAGTACTTTGCGAGGTAGAGGTCATATGTAGTTGAGAAATTCCCTCTCACTCTAACATTTCAGAGATTGGTCATATTGCTTAGTTTTATAAGTTTACTCTTTGTAAATAACACTACATTTATTCCTCCTTTTAGTATTTATGTTTTTTAGTTGTCATTATAATTAGGGCAAAGAGATCTTTACAGTTTGGGGTCATTCTTATAACGCAAAAATACACAGTTTAGAGCACACTCGACACAATTTTCCTCAACACTATAAACAAATAAAAAAAAAGTAAACTAAATATCCTTAAAGTATAACACAATAAAAAGCCTAAAATCATATTGGTTAAGAAACCCATACGAGAACGCAGGGACTCAAAAGATTTATTTTTTCGCATCGCGTATTACCTGATCCTATCCTATATTTGTCTTCTGTCTCGTATAATAATAGCTTTATACGTATTGAACCGTTTTGGTGAATGGTTGAGAATTAATAAATATCCAATAAGATATCGCGTTGATCGCCCTCACTACCGTTATATTAAAGAAGAAACAGAAACATATTTTAAGAGCTAATATCTTATTTTAGTCGTGAGAATAAAGCCGCAGAAAAAAAAAAGCAATATCATTCATGTCAATGACAATCAATAATGTATGAATGATGCAAACAAACACACACAGCAGTTACAAGATATAGCACCGACCAGCATTATACATTTAACCCCTCTCGCCCGGCATCTACACCACGTGCTCCCTACTAAATTCATATCACTCCATAAAGGCTAATTTCTGGTCATCAATATTAAATTTATCAATATTTATCTATAAAAACTATCATTAACTCCTATCATCTAATCCTAAATAAAAGTATGCTCATAGAAGGGTCTATATTGCATAAATTCACTCAACTTAATTATAACCCTGCTTATACTAGTTTTACTGTTACTGTTTCCTCATATCAAGAAGTTAACGAGTTCTAAATGAGCTTGTAGACTTACTTGTCCTCATGTCTTCCGTGTGTTGCTTATTTCATATCTCACTACTTTAGTGTAATACACTAAGTTATATTCTCACTTTTCTTCTACTATCAGAATCAAATCGTTCCTTCTTCTCTCTTAGAATATCAGATATCCTATTATTTCCTATATTCCCTAATTACGGTAATATGCAATTATTTAGCACAGTTACATTATTAGAATAGTAAATAAATCTAGAATTGCGTATAATTACAAGTGCTAAAAATGTGATAATATAAAGATAGGTATTAATATGTAGAAGATATTTTTTATATTCTAATTAACTAATACTCTCAAGTATTATATTAGTATAAAATTGTATAATGAAAGATACTCACTTGTAATATAATTGAACTCGTATAATAGAATAAAGGGTATATCATGTATTTTATATATAAGGTTAACTTATATAAAAAAATGCGATGGAAGGGTTTAGTGGAGTGTTAGGTAATTTATTTAGTCCATAGCTTTGGAGATAAGTGTCAAATAATAGCTCCTATATATACTACTCAGGATAGGCGTAGAATAGTAGTAGTGATTTAAAAAAAGTACTATAAGTAAAAAGTATCTTATGCTAAATATGATTCAAAATAATTGACTGCTTAGGTAAACTAATCTCTACGTATGCTAGCATTAAAATAAGATCTACGTATATAAGTACCAGTATATATGTTTACAGATATGGAAGATGTGAGTAGATGAATTTTAAGTCAGTAAATTAAACTAGTTAAAAATGTCATGGACTAAATATGAGTCGAGGGATCAAGATAAGAGATTGATCTCAATTAACAAAAAAAAATGACTAAAGCGGAATAATAAAATACATCTAAGATAATAGTGTAATTGATTATGGTATATTGCTTTATTATTACATCTTGAACTATTTTTATTTACCCTATAGCGATGTGATAAAATTAATAATTATAAGTTATTATTATTATAAATAATGTTTAATTATTAATATATAATTATACTTCACCAAGTTATTTAACATGAACATAAGTAATAAATTATCTTATTTTCATATTTTCTATATATAATATATATCAACTGATTGTATTTGAGTATTAAAGAGTGTAATTTGATGGATCGCTTTCTCAATGAACCTTCTGATTAAGCTGATTACGCCGAGTTCATTATATCCATGATTTATTTAAAATATCCTCTTGTATATTTCATAATTTTATCACATTAAATGAGTATATTCATCTAGTTGGAGAGGTTTCAGAACGTATCACTGGCGCTAGATTTCTTTAATCTGACCGTAACCGTCATCCGATAGCCTCAGCTAACGCTGCTTCCCCTTTCAATAGCGTACAAATAATTTAATAGAAGACTTATATAGTAACAATGAGCCTGATTGGTACAGATCTATTGAACTGACTTGGTGCAGTGACACCTTTATTCTGAAATTTCAAGATATTCTATACCCTCCCCAGATATTCAAAATAATTACACAGCTTTATGTCATATAATACTCCAAGGATCTCGCCTCAAGGGCGTGAGCAGCTATGCCACTACTAGCTTAAAGGTTTATTCTCACTACACTGCTGCCTAAAAAACAGTGCGCCTATCCGCTACAATTTCCCTAATATAAAGAGCGATATATTAGTAAAATTACTTTTTCTGGACATTGCTCCATACTCTCAAGTCGAAGATAGACCATAAAATCCAATAATCTCTATACATCTCAAAAATATCTATTGTAGGCTCTTCCCTAAGGGTTCAAGAAAGTAGCAAGACTTGGACAAAATTACGACCCAAAGCCCGCAAGGATAAGAAGAGATCCAAAACATATGAGCACCTTCTTTCTACCTCGGTTCGTGGCGAGCCTGATTAAGTGGCCGTACGCTAGCGTGTGTTAGTCACATATCGAAGACAGCTGTTCTTCCTACCACTGGTGCAAGTAACTGACATTTTATATTAAATCATATGTGATTAGACAATCCTAAATTTCTGACCTATCTAAAAGCTATATCGAAAAATGTGTATTGGCAAGAAGTGCTGCGTAGAGCGATGATGAATCAGCTGAAGAACCTTGTTTCTTATCGAAAAAACTGCCTAGAGCTAATATTTTAAAGTATGTTCCAATCGAAACATTTGTTGATAGTAAATTTTATCACCCTGTCCGTCCATATTCTAGCGCGAGCAGAAGAGATTGACGCAAATAAGTACATCACAATGCTTGGTTGAATAGTACTATGCACAAGCCCCTATCTGCGGTACACTATAAGTACACGAGCACTTTCAAACCATAATTACTACTTTTCACAAGCCTCTTACTTAACTTTCTCCTCAAGCAGTATGAAGCGCGATCTAGCTCCACCATCTGACTAACTCTTAACCTGTCAGGTCTCCGGAAAATTTCCACCCCAGATTAACACAAAGTCAATCAGTTGTTCAGCCTATATATAGGCGTATCATTGTTTGGGAATATTTCAAAGCCCACACCGTGCGACTCCCATTCGCTCATATTCTAAGAACAATTCAACTTCCTAATTAATCCACACCTTTACCGCTTTCTCGATTTCGACCATCAACGGTCTATACTACAGTTAAGATGTGAAGTGGTAATATCCCAAAATCTATCCACGGTTAAATATCGCTTGATAATCTATGCACAATTTAGTGCTCTCTCAGACAAGAGGATGAATCTTTCTTAGTGCTTCATCATTCACCATAGCAGAAACTTTTTTATCGAATATAATATCATGCTCAATACAATACTCCTTATCTATTTTAGTATTTTGTCAGACTCACAGTTGTAGACTAACTCTTCTACAAAATGTAAGTGGAAAATGCTAAATTAGTCATGCTTTAGCTAAGATTTATTATTTACTTTATTTTACTGTAATATTACATATCTCTTTGTTATCTTATTACTGAGCATTAATCACTCTTTGAGCATATTTGAATTATAACGTACCTAATCATTGACAACGTTGATGAGACGACCAGCGCGACTTTGAGTAGGATTTGAAATTATTTCAACGCCTCCCATGTGTTGCGGCCGACTTTCTCTGTAGACTCCAGTCGCAGTGTGCACTATGTCACCTGTACTATACAACTCTGAAAATTTCTATCAAATCTATATTTGAAAATTGTATCGAGTTACGCTAAATAATCAGTATGATATATCTATTATTTGATAATTAGCAATAAGAAGATATAATTTAGAATGAATAGTGAGAAATAAATCGGTGTTTATAAATAATTAGAATCAGCAATAGCTCTCTTATATTAGGGTAGGTGGTCTACTAGGTAAATTTAGAATATATAAATCCATATTTAATAATATGTTAGTGAGTAAGAATATACTACTTTCAATAAATATCTATACTAATTGTACGCTATATAACATTACATGCTCAACAAGGATTTGTGATGTTCTGTGGTGTATAGGGAACAAAAAATCCCCCGTGATTGCTTTCGGACATAATTGATCTTTTTGGACTGTAAATTATACTTGATAATCTTATATCACTATTTTTTAAATTAATGATAGGTGTGTGGCTGCATTGGGGTAATATAAATATTGTTACAACAAATGCATTGCGTGTTTGCATTTAACCTTATTAATTTAATTATAATGTTAGTGGTAAATGGATGTGTAACTTTGTATTAATCACTATTTTAAGTCGCATAATAACTGTGCTATATTATTCAAACTAACCGACTACTGACTGCGATTTATTTAATATATACTAACCATGTGAATATATATTATTGATGTCTTAAAAAATGTATAGTATGTCTCTAATTAACTATTTTATAGTTGTTCTTAATATAATGCATGACATTAAATAATGTCTTTATTCACTTTCACACTAATTAATGCAAATACGGCTATCACCAAACTTACATGTATTATATATAAGAAAGTATTTTAAATAAAATTTTCGTATCATAATTATTTAATTAAAACTAATTATGTTAATATATATCAGTAAAATCTCTGATTGTGTTTTTTTAATATCTGTTACATTATAAACAAATTTAATAAAATTTAAATAAAGTATAATAAAACTAAAAGATTTAATAAGAATAATACAATATATATTGTATTAAAAAATATGTTAGCAAGTAATTAAGTAGAGTAATATAAATAGTAATATTATTATCTTATTTATAAATACTCATCATAGATATAGTCGGCAAAACGTAGTAACAGTTTAAGTGAACAGGTATAATCAGACATCCTACGTTTACAAGCAATGACAAAGTATAAACCAGTGTGACAGGAGTTAAGCCAGGAGAAAGCTCCCATGATATTCCACTAACAAAACTACTGTACTAGAATGTTCCCAATAGGATAACATAAGCCTTAGATATTGATAATTATCAAATATGTTCTATGTAAATATTATCGCTAATATATGTAAATGTATATAGTATTATGATTTATTATGTAGTTTTATAACGCACTCCACTTCAAAGTAAATTGAACTGTGAGAAGTTATAAGCCAATAGTATAATTATAGCACCACGTTGATAATAAACCTAAATCAGTAATTACCTCTTATTTTTACTCTCTACCTACTTCAAATGCTGTCTATAACATAAACTCAGATCTTACCTGCTTTTGAAATAAAACTTATATATTATTGTGAAATTAATAATATAATGCAAGTTACAAAAGATCCTGTTTTATACTCTAATAACAGATAAAATTTAAACTCAGTCCCAGTATGGGGGCTTAATATCATGTATAGTCATAGTCCACATTAAATTTTACGAATTAAGGGTACTTAGACTCCCAGATATAGGGTCCACCCCTCGAATGTTTCCGAATCATAGTCGATGTTATATGATGCGCTTTAATAAAAAGCTCGCCGAGTGAAAGAAGCGCAGGAGGAGGTTGTAAGAGCCCTCTAGCACTTAGCAGAACACTATGTATAATTCCCTCTCAAAAGCATACACCTAAATCACCCCTAATTGTTATATTTAGCATTCTGGATTTTAGGTTCAGGTTTACCTATTACCCACTCTTCTTAATTAGATTGTATTATTTGCCATAGATCATGTCCATCTAGGACTTACCCCAATGTTATCATTCCGCCTAATCACAACCTACAAAATATTTTCCCTCTTTCCTCTCCTATCTCACCGTGTTTCAAAAAGAGTATTTACAACACACATGTAGACTCTAGTCATATGCACCACCCACTAATAGTCACAAACTACTATCCTTGCATATCCTTTCGCTGTACATCAGATATTTCTTATAAACTATGAAAATAGATTATTTACACAACACATTTTAGATTCATTCTAAGTCATCTATTGCCCCCGATTATACTTCACCCATAAAACAAAGCTTCTTGTGCATGATCATTTTGCAAAGTTTACTCACTTGAGACACGCAGACTTCCAGCTCACCTGTGCAATTCCAAGCGACAACATGTGCCATTATGACTTCGCTTTAGATTCGCCCACATTACCATTGCGCAATCTTGCGTCGTCCCGCCCGATTCGCTGGCACGCTAGAGCATTTCTGCGAGACCCTGGTGTGTTACATTATTTGCGCATCTGCTCTCTATCGCGTGATCCTGAACACACAAACTCGATGCTATGGTCTAGCTTTATTGTTTCACAATGATAATCATGTGGCCATATCTACCATGCATTTTATTCTGCTGGTTTATACAGAAAGCATGGTGACATTTTCATTGGGTAAGACTCATGAGAAATCGTTCATGATACCCTCATTTGGGGCATCGCTACCCTCGAACTCTACGTTTGAAAATACCTAATTTTAGATTTTATCAAGCTATGGCCGCCATGCCGCTCAACCACGAATGGTTGTATTATTTAAGATATCATTTTACTCAATAACTTAGAAAAAGGAAGCATTCATACTGCAGATTAATAATATTGTGACACTCACACATAGTCTACGGTACTCTTTCATATATTATTTAATGATTATATAATTATACCTATTGAAGGTATTAGAACATACCATATTAGGACTATTATCTAAGGCTCAGGGTAAGGCATAAGAAATAAATATAGGATGTAATAAATAAAAATAAGATAAATAGTTGGCAACTCAGTATAAGTCAAAACTTAATGACGGTGTATCGCTATCTACATCTAATTATGTAGAAATACTAAGGGCGATATCCTGATGTTGATACATACACTTCGGGCAGACTACATTTGAACCATCTTTTTTGTTACTTTGAGTTTTGGCATACTACATCTATAGTAATAGGCATTTCATCTAGGCACTTGTACACTTGGCGGTCAGTATTCTTGTACTTAAATTAGTACAGTAGTAGAATATCACTTTAAAATATAAGAATCGTATCATACCAAGCTATTGCATTAACTCTCTCTCACGTTCAGTGTAATATGTGTAATACAAAACATAGCCATTCATTTTTTGTTTTCTGTCATTGCATTTGAGGACACTCGTGTCTAAAAATGGTGAGCCTCTAGTGGTATAGGTTGAGTCCTAAGCTAAGACGTTCATGTGGCCGTATATATGAATATTAATAAGTTTCTAATGTAGTAGGTTAATACTAATTAGCTTGGGTTGTAAAATAACATAATAAAAGGGCATTAACGGAATCTCCGTTAAATGTCATTATTTCTATCCCAGGTCAAAAACTATAAACTCTTGGCGAGTTACCGATTCATAATCTAATATCCTGTCAAGTGATAAATAGACAAAATGGGAATACGATTCTGTCCCCTAGGTATTGTATTACCCCGTGTTAGTTTTTCGTTAATTGGTTATATATCATTTCAGGTCTATATACCCCTTAAAATCCGCCAGTTAAACTGTAAGTATAATAAATGTCATAAAGAATATTATGCAGTCCGTTAAGGTGATGATTGAAATAGGTAAGAAGGGCAGGAGTAATGTAATTTAATATTCACATAAAGGGAAGTAAAGAGTTACCCTATAGTATATAATGATTGTTATGCGTTATTAATATATACTTTAGGTTTGTTGTGTGTATAAAAAACTAAAAATTTACATGCACACCATTTGAAAAACAAATAAAATCTAGACCTGTATCGGACCGGGAGAAATGGATTCGAAATTAAAAATAAATCATTAAGCTAATAATAAACTTTTCAACAACCCCCATTTTTCTCTCAAGGCGTCTAATACATCATGTACCGCCCCTCACGCTCATACTAGATGCCTCATCATAGCGCACCTCAGGATACTTACCCACAATAGATAGCTGATTTATCATCGTTCCCAATACTTTTGTGTGTATTGAGATAAGTACATATTATAATAAGGTGTGGGTCGCGAGTACTGAGGTTGTAAAGGATTTTAGTCTCATCAAAAAGAACCACACTCAAGTAATGAAATAAATTTTGTAAATAATCATGTCATATTGGATTAAATTTTTTGTTCTGTATTTTGATGGTATAAATAGTGGAAATAAGGAAATAAAACCAAGCATATCTTCGGCGTTTCTTTGTCAAAAAATATAATGTAAGTCAGAAGTCGAGGAAAAGAG
>JABUQX010032972.1:0-30995 GCA_015478945.1 Trachelipus rathkii
CAGCCCAAAGGAATTTTGTTACTTGGGCAGATTCAAGCCAGGGGTCCTACTGGGAGGTAGTAGTGTGATTGCTCTTGCGTTAGTCAGTGTTTGGCAGTTCAGCGGCAGGTGTCTTGTGTCGTCCAGGATTGGGGAGTGACATCTTTTGCAGTGAGGGGGGAGGGGATGCTTTATTTATTCTGAACTTGTATTCTTTTAGGGAGGAATGGTGACCAGAGTGAAGCCGGGGCAATGCTGTGCTAGGTTTGCGGTCCAGGTATTGTTCTGTAGGTGAAATTTCTGGTGGGTGAGTTTGGAGTATGGGGTTGTTTGGGTATGCTGAGATTACTCTTTGGGTTATTTTTGTATATATATGCTTAACGATGGGGTTGTTTAAAGGTGGGAGGAATAGTATTGTAGATGTATTGTGGGTGTGTTTTTGTTTCTTCTTGGTGTTGGGAGGGGGGGAGGGTTGCTGAAGCGTCAAAATCGAGTGTCTAAATTATATACAAAGTTAGCAATTTGAGTGTGGAAGGAAAAATAATGTTGTGAATGATATAATAGTTATAATCTGGTGTGAGTGTAAAGTGAAATTGTGTGTGGAAGTAACTCTCTGTTTTGTAATAGTATGCTTGATAATTACTGTCCATATATAGTGTAATAGTAATGGTATTAGTTATACTCACCCGAAATTAGTCGGCAAGAAAATAAAAGGTTAAATTATATTAAGTGAAGAGTTACAGGAGACTTCATCAGATAATGCGTACAGTATAAATATAAGCAGAACCATTACTGAATTAACTATCATAGAAGCATTAAGGTTATATATATATATTTATATAATAATAAAGTTAATATATAATATTATATATTATAATTGAATATATTATATATATATATATATTTATAGTAGTATATTATATATAATAATATATATATATATATATAGTATTATAATATATAATTATTATATATATTATAATTAATATAAATATTATATATATAGTATAATATATATATCATATTAATATAATAATATATATATATATATAATATATAATATATAATATATTATATATATAGTTTATTATAATATATATAATATTATATATTATATTAATATTATATTATATTTTAATATATATTAATATATTTATATATAAATATATATAATATATATTAATATAATATATATATATATTATAAATAATACTATATATATATATTATATATATATATAATATATATATAATATATATATAATATATATATTTATATATATATATATATATGATGAGTTAATAGATTATATATATATTAAATATATATATATTGTATATAATAATATATAATATATATATTATTATATTAGATATAATAAATATATTAATAATATATATAATATGATATATATATATTATTATATATAGTATATATTATATAATATATATATATTATATATATATATATATATTAATATATTATAAATGTTTGAATTTGCATTAAGTATATACTTAATATTTCTTTTAAGAATATAAAGGTAAGAAATGTACTCAGTATATAGTAACTAAAATGATTGACAATTAGTGACCTATTAATATATTATAAACGCCTTTTTAATTACCGGATACACGTTTTTACGAGTCAGCTTGAAGCTCATCATCAGGACTCAACATCAAATGACTAGATGACATTACACAAAGTATAAGACAACATTTTCTTATACCTATTTTCCTATATGCTCATCATTTTTTTAATAACGTTCATATATAATTCAATCAATGAAGATATTGAGGAGTATTCCATGTATAGTATAACAACCACAGGCCAAATACAGCTTGTAAAAGATGCTTTCATTATTACCATTTCCTCCCTCTCTCCATTCACCTCTAGCGAAGTAGAAACGTTATAAAAACCGAGTTGAAACTCAGTGAAGCATATAGGTAGTTATTTGGTTTTATTTTTATTGTGATTAATTAGTATGATTTGGTAGGGTGTGTAGGGTGGTGGTTATGTTGGTGGTATGTATATATATACTATTATATATATATTATAAGTATATATATATATTATATATACGCATTTTAATTATTAGTCTCTATAATATTTCATTTAACTTCATTCTACAACCAAGCGTTTATAACTTGTTATTTTATTTTTAATTAATATTAGTAAATTTATTTTTCTGTTATGTTTAGTTGTTGTTAGTGTTGTTGTTTGTTGTTTAGTTGTTGTTTATGTTGTTGTTATGTGTATGTCGTTGTATGTTGTATTGTTGTTGTATTGTTATTGTTATTGTTGTGATATATATAAAATTTATATGTGTATTAATATATATGAACACTTTATGTGTTTATATACGTGTACCAACGATGATTCAATAGTAGAATTCAGAGAGAGTTAAAATAGTGACTCATAATACAGTTTTAACTTAGACTGATGACGAAGTAAGAAACATAAAAAACCATGAAACTCATAAGCATATATATATAAATCAGATTATTGACTCGAAACCACGATCCGAATAAGAATTGGATCTTCATGAAATTGTTACTCGTTGCTTGTTCCATTACTGTATATATAAATATATATATATATATATATATATTATAATAATAATATATATATATATTAATATATATTATTTAATATATAATCTATATATATATTATTATATATAAATTAATATTATATATATATATATATATATATATATAAATACTTTATATATTATATGTATATATATATATATATATATAATATAATTATTTACTTTAGCATATTCTATAAAGTTTATTTAAATAGAATGTTACCTAAGAAATTTCAGGTCTAACTTGAATAAAACTATGGAACTCATATTAAGATAATAAGAGAGTTTAACATAGAATATACTCATTTCTACTTTTAATATGAAATATACAAAGCAAAGAACGACATGTGTGAGAGACATGGTGAAAATAAAGTTGAATGATAAGTGCGTAATATGTATATCTTTATAAGTAATTCAAAATGAAAGATACTAAATATTACATTACACCCTACCCAGATGTTATGTTGACGGTCACATATCGCATATATGATAGTGCACCGGTGACGTCACTTCCGGTTAAAATAATTAAAAAAAAAGACACGTTTTTTTTTTAAAAGAAGCTGGAAAGAAGAAAAACAAAGACGTTATTATTAAAATAGGCTGTTGTTAGTAGGATTTATTCTATTATATAATATCAAATGTGACCATGTCGTCAGCAGCGTGTGTAAATAAAAAGAATCTGACATACTCTTTTCAAAAAAGAGATTACAAAATGGTTAGGAACGTGTATTTATTGGAAGGCATGCTGGAGAGAGTCGGTATAAATATTAGACGGCATATAGTTATAAGCTTAAGTGTCTATTGCATAATTACCGATCTGAGGAAATCGAGGTATTAATTAAATTATAAGGTTATTAACAAAAGGTTTATGTAGTTATTATTAAAGTAATTATACAGTTTTATTATACTCAAATAAGTAGTTGTGGAAGCATTTGTGAACATTTTAGTAAGAGAAAAATGATATTTACACTTACTCAAGTTATTCAGTTCCTTTATAGGGATTGGTGTATTTAGAAGTCTGAAGAGAAAGTAAGTTTTGAGATGGGTAAAAGGTACGAAATTCACAATATATTTCAATAATCACTTATGGAAAATATTGTGTATCTAAGATACAGAAATAGTATTCCGAAATAGTATGAAGCATATTTACTTTGAGCCTTTGCTTAATCTAGTAATAGCCCATAAAATATAAAGAAATTTACACTAATAATTAGAAAATATATTGAGACATAATATATATTTAGCCAACAGTTGACTTGTTATAGTATTATCTACAAATTGTGCATCAATGAAGTATGTCTATGGATTTATAATATATATATTATTATTTGATAGATATTTAAATTATAATTAAGTATAGTATGATCAATATTTATGTGAGTATAGTTAGTGTGAGTGATCGTGTATGTAGTGTTGTGTGTATATTGATGTTATTATTATATCATGTTTTATTATATTTATTTTATTCATGTTTATTATTTTTATAGTATTTTAATATTTATATTAATTATATAAATTCGTTTAGATATATATAAAAAATATCATTATTATCACTAACTTCTATTTCCATTCTCTCCTCGTCAAATGCAATATTGATAATTTTAAAAGTACAATGAGGATCCTTGACCTATCGAAATTGCCTATCATTTAATCGGACCACAAGAATCATGCTATTTATATCACCGGACTATTATAGTATATATACCACGTGCTAGTTCTTAATATATATTGATACATAAATATATGTATTTTACTATATGGTATATATATAGTATATATGATATACAATGTGTATATATTATAGTGTAAATTATTTATATATATAATATATATAAATTAATATTAATTAGTATAATATATAAAAAGTATATCAAATAATTTATATATATTTCGTTATATTAATTTTATATATTATATTATATAATTTAAAATTATATTGTATCTAATTATATTGTAATTATGTATTATTATCATTATTAGATAATTAAACCATTTTTGTTCTTAATTTTATTTACTTATTATTATTCATTTATTAAATTAATTATCATTATAACTTTAATTGAAATAAATTGATCTTATTATAAATAAAACAAGGAGTAATTTAAAAACTATTTGGCGCAATGATGCTCATCTTGCATAGCAAAATTTTTTTATTTTCTCTATCTTACATCTTATCATAATCTCTACTCTTACTATTTAATTATCATTAACCACTAAATCAATCTTCATATCTATATATTATCTTTTCATCTTCTACTTACTCTTACTTTACGTTTACCCTTATATTTAATATATTAACAAATAATATATATATATTATATATATATATATATATATATATATATATTATATATATATAATATAAATATATTATATATATACTATTAAATATATATATTTATACTATTATATATATATATATATTAATATATTATAATAGTATATATTATATATTAATTATATATATATAATATTAATTATATATATTATATAATATTATGTGAATTATAATATTTACATCATTTATATTCATATTGAGTTTTAATATTATATATGATGAATTCTATTATTATTATTAATTATTATTTTATATTTTAAGCTATTATGGAAAACAATTCCATTTAGTAATTTAGACTCCTAGTTTAATTTATTATTATTAGGCTTCCACGGCCCGCTTAAATTGACCTGATTTCAAAATTTCTCATTAAAACCTAAATTTAAAATAGAAATACATTTTATATAATTAAAGAATCTCACATTTATGAATTATCTGTTATAGTAACTAATAAGTCATTAAAATTTGCTACCGAGTAAGGTGAGTGATATTTACTGATATCCTTTTTAGTGAGGCTTATATATAAATATTTTTGATTTATGAAACGGATAGAGACGTTATATCAGAAGTATATCCCAGTAAATAACATAGATTAAAGTCTTAGTAGAAGATATAGTGAATAAAGATATCATAATGCAAGCAGGATGGAGCAGAAGCTGAGTCCATGACATCAGATTTTGAGGTTGACCAGGTTGTGTGTGTGTGTGTGTGTGGTGTGGTGGGTTGTGTATGTATTGTGTGTTGATTATGTGAAGATGTGTAGTGGGTATATTGGCTGCACAGGATGGGTGGCGTGGAGCGGGTATTGGCGGTAGTGCGCGCTATTCGGGAAGAATACGGTTGGGTGATAGGCAGCAGGGAAGGATGTTATATTTATTTAGTGAGTATAGTAACACAAGGATACTAGTGCGGTAATGTGAACTCTACGGTTATCTATAGTATAGTGAGGACTTGGGAAACGAGTGACATACGTAAGGCTGAGGTAACGACGGCTGCAAAATCACGTATAAACAGGCATTGAGGCTTATGTCAGAAATTATACGCACACCTTGATGGATGGCGGCGTTAGAAATATATCGAGTAAATTACACACAATATACTAAGGTTAAGAACTATCATTCAAATAAAAAGGGCTAAGTACACCCCTAAATGAAAGACCAACCATTACGCTGAGTGGGCAAAATTAAAAAAATTGACCCAATGGTTCAGAAATAATAATTAAGGAGTGGTAGGTACGTACATTTTACGTATTTGCTGCAGCAAACTTCAGTTATTGGACGCAAACCACTTTTTACTTCGTAAGGGAGTTTAGGTCAAAAATTTAAGGGAGAGCCATATAATAAATTTTAGGTATATAGTATAGTTGCCTTAAAAAAATAATTACATATATACATATTATATATATATTATTGATAATATATTATATAATATATTATATATATATATATATATATATAATAGCGAGTGGTAGTACCAAAAAATATGACCCAATGGTAAAGCCAAAGGGTGTATGAGTCGATAATAAAAATAAAGGTCAAGGCGCTAAGACAATGAGGCTCCAAGGGCACAACAAAGCAGAATATACACGCATGAGTCTCAGTTGAGTTAAATAATTAATTTGGCTCAAAAAAAGTAGATCCCTAAATTTATGTCAGTGTATAATAAGAAAACCGCTTAACTCTGTCATTATGAGGTCAATACCAAGTGTGACAGTCTACATTAAATTCACAAGACCGATACTCAATCTCCCATTGGAGTAATTTCTTTAGGGGGTTCCTTACTTAATAATTTTTACTAATAGCAACCTCGTGTTTTTGAAATCTCTTTTAAAGGTGTAATTATAGGGATATAGACAGTCGACTTTGTTATGAATAGTATGGCCGTTTTTTTTCTTATATTATACATTTATATCCCATGACACTATACAGTCTTCCTATTATGAATCGATAATTTTCTATACCTGTTGTATATATTTCTTTAATGTAACAAAAGTTTGCACTAAAATATGAAATTCTTTTTCTCAAAATTTCTTCTATCAAACGTGCTAACAATGCACACCTCTTATAAAAAATATTCCAAATCTTACTTCAGATATTAACTATAAGATCAACGCTTCTAGTAGCTTCCAGTTTACGGATCGAGAAAACCAATAGCTTATAATAAAAAACATTCTTTCAAAGGGGAGAACTGGGCAACCATTTCTGGAAGATCCTACTATTATCTTCTTTTCGTCAGATATTTATACGAGGGAGTTTCAGCAAACAGAATAGGGGACAAGCCATTCCGTGTGCGACGAGACGTATATAGGACTTCATTATTATAAATATCAAGCTAGGCTGGGGAATTTATTCATTTATCGGGGAATATGTATTAGTAATCTAGTGTAGAGTGGTCGAAAGATAATAGGAAGTGTAACTCGCTTGGTCTCATTTATGCCTGCTCAACGCTGGTAATAATTTACCCATCTCCAATACACGACCAGGGGCTCTCTGGGCCCATTTGTTGCGCCCTCTTCCTTTTTATTTAGAAAATGGTTTTTATGGGAGGATATAACCGGAATTAGTATAACAAATTGGAACGTTTTACTCAATTATATCGGATATATCCCGCTCTGAGTGGATGATTAATAAATTTAATTATTTACTCATAATATTATATAAGATTATATATATAAGGTATATATAGGTGTTAGTGATATAAGAATTATTACTTATATAATTTTTGAATTTCAAATTAATTTAATTAATATAATGCTATTTAATTATTGTGGTTAGTTATTATTTTATCACTTTTTTAAATATATTATGATTATAATAGCTAAATATTAATACAGCTTGCCTTACTTTATTTCTTTAACTTTTCTATAAATTAATATAACATTTTCAAGAAATATACATTTTAGTATACTTGGAGATTGTAAGTGTGCAGAGTATGTCTATCAAACCTTTAGTCTTAAAACCACTATGAGGAAAAACATGATGAGAGTGAGGTGGTAAGGAATATAGGTATATAATATCTCCATAATACCCGCCTATATATACCCTTTAATATATTAATAACGTATACTCACCCTTAGATATATAATAAATTAATATATTATATATATATATATATATATATTATATTATAATAAATATAATAGTATATATATAATAATATTATATATATATAGTATATATTATATATATAATATAATAATATATTATATATATATATATAATATATATATTATTATAATTTAATATATAATATTATATATTATATAATATATAAATTTTATATTATATGTTATATTATATATTATATATATATTTATATATATATAGTTATATTTAATATATCTGTATATTATATTATATATATAAGTATATATATATTATATATATAATATAATATATAGTATAATTATAAATATATATATATATATATAATATATTATATATATATATATACAATATATATATTATATATATATATAATAATATATATATATATATATATATATATATATAATATATATATATAATATATATATAGATTATTTTATATATATTATATACTTAATTAATATATAATATATATATATATGTATATATATATTAATATAATATAATATATTTAATATATGATATATATTTAATATGCAATATATTATTATTAAATTATATATAGTTATAATATTATCATATATATATATATTATAAATTATATATATAGTTATATATAATATATTATATTAATATATATATAATATATCTATATAGTATTAATATAATTATATATACTATATATATATAACTATTTTATATTATATTTATTAACTAATGTAAATTATATATATATTATTTTATATATATAGTATATATATTTATGTATAATATATATGTAATTATTTATATATGTTTATCTTTCTATGAATTTAAATGTATGGTTTTATATTATAGTTTATGATCATCAAATATATAGTAGGAACTAAAAAAACATGATTATGAGGCAAAAATATAAAAAAATGACTATAGATGTTAGTAAGAAATAATAATTAAATATATAATATGTCAAACTTCCAAATAAGTATCTATAGAAAGGATAATATAATCATTAATATTTCACTTTATATAAAAAGTGGAATTATTTAATATATAATTTATTTATGCTGATTACAGTATATCTAAAGTATAAGATAGAAGTACAATAGTTTTCCTTCTGCATTTTTTTTATATAAATATGACTCTATTTGATAAGTCTAGTTATTTAAAACATAATGAAACAGATACATTGATTAAGAGATATAAGGAAGATAAGGAGCTTTAATCTATCAGGTTTTATATTAGGTCATGGAGGTTATTCGTTAATATATAATATATATACACTAGTTATTTAGGTATCGCACTCCACGTGTCAGCGTTTATTACGCATTTAATATTATATATAATAAAGATAATGGAAACATAAAAAAAAAGAATATCCATAATCCATGTTGTACTTAAAGAGTATTTTTTAGCTAGTAACGATTTTTATGAGTAAATCAGTTATATATCGTATTATATTCATATTATTTCACTATTTTTCACAGAAGCGTAATTATAAAATATTTTTAATACGAAATTTATTTAATTTATATTTAGGAGACAAATTAATATGATATTTATATTATTTGATGGTTGCACTATTTAGACTAAATAGTTTAGATTATGATAATAATATAGAATACTTAGCACAATATCTCACATATATATGTTAATTAGTGATGATTGACCTGACTTTATATATATGAAAGTAGAAAGAAGGGTTACTTAAGTATCACAAATGATAAACTAGATTGTGTATTATAATTAATATATTAATAATTAGTTTATTTGGTTATAATATTTTGGTATATTTTGAGATTTAGCTAGTAATGTGGACGTGAATATTAATATACGATTTATTTTTATTTCTACAATATTATTCGGTATTATTATTATTATACTATATAATATTAATTATTTTCTCATACACCTATACTATGTTTTGATGCAGTATAAACTATCTGGAGGTGCCTATTACATCATATTAACATAAATGACATAATTAAGTTTTCTAAATTATTACATTAGTTGAAATATTAATTAAAATGGATGTTATACTGAAATTTCTTAAGAAAGCCTGGCGATTGTCAAAAACTAAATGGAGTAGAGCTGATATCGTTTAATCCAACAAATAACTTACAAATATGACAGGTCTATCGAAGTCAGGCTTGAGAAAGAGGATTTCAACATTTGTTATCTATGCAGCTTAAAAGATGTTTTCAACCTAGATTTTGTTGGAAAGATCCAACAAGAACGTTGATACAGGTAATTGGATGAATGCAACATAACATATTGAAAGAGGTGTCATGTGGTTCAGGAGTTTCGTATTTGTAGTTCTCGGTGGTTTTTGGTATTCATTGGGGAGGGGTTAGAAGATGGTTCTAAGTTTGATCTTACTTCTCCAGCGATGAGCTGTCTCTGTTTAAGTTCATTTCTTGATATTTGCAACCATATATTTTAATGGGAAGAGTTTGAATGGTTTGCAATACTAATTATTAATCTCGATTATGTTATATATGCCGTACCATCATGTAATGTGTGTCGTGCGATCCATATCGTCACTCCCTACTCCTCTGCATGATAAGAGAAACAAACATCATACAACATGAGAGAATCGCCGGCGTTTTCTCTTCCTTGCTGTCTGCTCTGATATCACTAGATTGAAATAATTTTTGCACCCAAGAACTAGGTTACTGTGATTGATTTAGTTACATCTGCATGTGACTTAATCTCGCGCGCTTACACACTGTTCGTTTTATAAATTACTACACAGTCACCTCGGATGGTTTTCTCTCTTGTGATTCAACCTCGTACACATAAGTCATGTGAGGTCATTCGAAGACTGTGTAAAACTTACATATTTGACTTATATCTTATTCTAGTGTATGCGATGCCTCATAGCTATTGTAGGTAGAAATTGTGTGAAGATCTCAGGTGATCGTAGGCAACCACAAACAATCACACTGTGAAACGTTCCTTTTCAAAAAATTGATGTGGTCCGAAAGTACACTTTATAACTATGCTTTCTCACCCTGGTCAGTAATCTATAAGGATGCATTCTGTTAATTGAGTCCTGAACAATTATAAAGGTAAAGCGATAAGTATAAGTCAGTTTAAGTCATGATTTGTGGTTTGACTCATCGATGATTACTAGTGTCCTAGGTGTGGAAGTCTATCAGATCTTTAATTTTTAGGACTCTGTTCCGATAATAATGTATATTCGATAAAACTTTTTCTGGTGTGTCAAATCCCTGATTATTTGCTTTTGATAATTATAAAGAAGGAGATGCAGACTACGAATTGATGCAACAAGTGATAACTTAGTAGGGGAATAAGTTGTGTATGTTATTATGGAGAGGTGAACGTTGTTGGCTGTGATTGTATGTCAATTTAAAAATCTCGTTTGAAAAATCACAGTTGGCATATTTTTGTGCATTAAATGGGTATCTTATCTACTAAGTGTCTTATTTTAGTTTGCTCGCCCAAATATCATGAAGTAATACTTAACTTCTTACATGTTAGAGATAATTTAAAGTTGTTTACCTGGTAAGTTAATGCTATAGTAGTGAGAATATGAGTCCGGGTTGGATAATTGTCGTACGGCATCGTAAACTAGATCTTTAACAGCTACAATGGGTCAAGTTCAGATGTGATACTTCATTACCGTCTACGTTGTTTTTCTGATTTGGAGTGTTTATGTTGCTTTTGACAGTTATGTAAGATGATTTGATAATGGCCAGCGGAGCAACAGCCGGTTCAATAGTGAATGGAGGAGAATAAGAATATAATCATCATACTCTCGGCACTTTCATCGCAACGTCATATTGATCGATGATCTGCGTAAAATTTTCCTCTACTCTGGTCGTCTATTTGTAGTAAAGTCATCCCATCAGTAGTGGGATCCATTGACAGGGTGTGAGAGGACTAAAGGAATCTTGTGCTGCCTGTCGCCGTGTCACACATACAATGCTCAGTCCACAAAATGATGATCGTGGCCTTTCCACCATTTTGGAAAAATATGAATTTTGACTATAGAAGTAATAGCCTCTGTAGATTGGTCTCCATTCTGGTCAATGGCTTGTAGGCCTTAGAAATGATTATGGACTGTTGATGTGCTCATTAGGGCTAAGGATGGGAAATGTTGGGTGGGTTAAAAATACGGAGACTCGCGGTGATAGGGTATATAAATAAGTAGCCGTGGGGTATGTGTTTGTATGCATTTTGTGGGGTCGAAAAATCGACTCGAGACCCCTTCTTTTGAAGATGCGACCAATGTGAAGACACAAGTCGGGTAAAGGAAAAACTGGAGATTGCATTACACAAGAAACTCAAAAAAACGAAATTTATCGCGTCTTCTGCTTATGCCTCTCTCCGAACTGATTGCATGAGTATCGACATATGATAGAAAGTTGGCCTATTTGCTCCGCGACTCGTATAAGTCGAAGGTCCAGGAAAGAAAATCAAATAGTGAGTTATCAGAATGACCACTATAAGAAAGACATATGTGACCACCCTAATTAGGCTCTCGAAGCGTTTTCTTCGCTGTGTACCGCGGTCCCGGATATGGTATGTCAGATCCACTCTACTAGATAGCTCAAGGGCATCATGAGGTAACACCCACATTGAACAAAACCGAAGTTTGCCTTAGTGAGGCGGCGTAAAATACCGAATCACGATACACCACATTATGTTAAAGCTCTAAGGATTGGACCCCAGTCCTTTGCTTGCTACCTGCGATCTGAAACCTATTCTCCGCTAAGAACAGGTCGAACTCCATTAAATTAGCATGTACGGAAGAATCGTACTCCGCCCTCTCGGCGTTGAAGACCCCTGGACTGGGCTTTCTTTTTTCGATCTCTTGCCTATCAATAATTCTTCTTACTACTATCTTTCTCCGCACATTCTACCGTCTGTTGTTCAGTTATGTTCTCGCATGCGTTAACGCCCCCAGTCCTGTTTGCGAGTCACAAGATTAGTTCCTTTCGTGACGGTTCTTTTGTCGATGTATGATTACTGAATGTTATACTAAATGATCCCTTATAATACGTTACATTAATATAATATTTGTTAGGCTCAGTTATTTAATCTTTTATTTAAAAAAGTATACATATAATTATACTATATAACCAATCACAAACCTAATTAATATCATATCTTTATAAATATTAATTACGTTTCCTCACCCCGTCTCTTAAATAAATTTTTGATTCAGTGAGTCGATTTCATAGTAGTTTATATACCGTAATATAAAGCTAGCTTGTTGTATTATAACTATTATAAGTGGTTTAGTATATTTATATGGTCAAGCTATTTTTCTTATTTTAGGCTCTCAGATGCTAACCTGCTAATATTTCCTATACTGCCAATTAATGTCAAGATATACAAAAATTCTCTATCCCGATGGATAAGATAGAGACCACAGAAGTTTTTAACTGGTAATAAGGCACTAATATTACAATTTGCGGTCCAAACTCAACCGTAGTGATGTCACGACGGGGAAGTAGTATATGTTGAACTCTCACACTATATATCCGATATTAATATAATATTAATATATATATATATATATTATTAATTACCATATAATATTATTACTATAAATTATAAGTGATTATCAATTAATAAGTGAAATTATTTTAATTGAAGTTAAGTATAAAGTGGTGAGAATATATATCATAAATATTATATATATATAAATATATATACTCTATATATATATAAATATAATATCCCCTGCTCAATTATATTACATATATAATTAATTCAAAAATATATATAATTAAAAAAGAAAAAAAAGTAATTATCAATGAAGTAAAAGATATATATTAATAATATATAACCAGTATATTAATAGTAATAACTATAAGTATACGCAAACTATACTATATATATAAAATTAAATAGTTTTTGTTAATAATAATAAAATGATACTTAACAGCAATAATGAAGAATCATTTAACAAATTCTAGATAGATATTACTTGTACTCTTTTCCTTTTGGTTGTGTATTGATAATTTGACAGGAAAATATTTTAGTACATAAAGTGACTTGTTACGTTGTGACTTTGAATCAATACCATTTTTTACTACCTCACGCAAGTGACACATAATAATGATATAATATATATATAGTATATTAATATTATATCATTTATATAAATTGAGTGACCTATTATAATATATTAGTGAGGTGAATTATTTTATATATAATGTTTATATTATAATAATGTATTTATATATTATTAATAATTTAATTACTGTAAGTATTATTATCGTTGTCTATAATATATATTATATAATAATAATTATAATATATTAATATATTATAATATAATATATAATATATATATATATTAATATTATAATATATATTACAGACTATATCATTAATATATTAATGCGTATTAAGTTTATATATATATATATACATTAATTAATATTATATAATATAATATATATATATATTTAGTCAAATAATATATACTAAACTACAGTGTTTTATTAAAAATCTGAAAAACAGTACAATTTAAAAATAATTAATCAGATATATTAATATATAGGTATCGAAAATTTACCGCGGATTAATAATAAATTATTATGTTATGTAAAATTATTTCATATTATATATAAAATTTATATTTAAATAAAAAATATACGATTGTCAAATAATACCCTATCCCTAATTAATATAAATAAATGTAATATATATGTCGTATGTTTAAATAATATATGTATAACTCTAAATATATGATAATATAATAGTAATGATAATCAAGTAAAACAAGGTGGCTTATATAATCAGGAACTTATGTATAGTGTATTAATTATTATACATTATTATACATACGGTGTATTATTTAATTATCTCGCATTACTACTTGTAAAATTTGAAATAATATTAGAATATGTTTTTACCATTATGAACTCGAATGAACAGCAATAGTTGCTTTATGCCTTTATTAAATTAAATTTCTAGTATTATAATTATAGTAATGAATAATAATAATTTCTTATAATTATCATTATATATTATATTAAAAATTGTTAAAAATCTCCTTAGTAATTAGCGTGTAAATAATAAAAGAATACTGTGTGCAAATTTAATATTTATAATTTAAAATTTTACAATTAAATAATCTAATACTCATCTCCTATTATATACTGATCGACTAACTTCGAGTATGTGTTTATAATGAACTATATTGTAATTATATAGTATAACTCGCTGTACGGTATTACGTTATATAGCGTGAAGCTCTTCGTATCCAAAATAAATAAGTGTGCGAAAATGTTTTTATTAATCCAAAATCATTAAGTGCTGCTAGAAATGATTTTTACTTAAGTCGAGGATTATCTCAACAGAGAGTAAATTTTTATTAATTATTATATACACTTTAAATTTATCAATTAGATAACAGAAATATTGTTAACATATTTGAATCAATTAAAACTCTTGAATATAAATAAGGAAATTTCATACTACAGATTATAAGAAAAACCATAACCTGGTATTTGTGGAGATTCAGCAATACAAGAGTCGTTAGAATTGAATGCATATATAATAACATTTTTAATATCTGCTAATAGTATTGGCAGAGACTATGGTTAATATTTGAGGCTGTCGACTTCGCGATTCATATTCATTATTTCAACATCCAATTTCCTAACAATCTAAACCTATTAGGAAATTATTTTACAGCGGGTCTCAAGTTACCCTTTATACATACTAATTTCTAGATGAGGTTTTAATCGTAGGTCATTAAGGAATATATTGGGGTATGTTCTGAAACTTTATAATATATATATATATATTATAATAATATATTAATATTAATATATTATTATATATATATTAATAAATATACATAATAATATATATTATATTAATATTTAATTATTCTAGATTTTCAAATTTGAAATTGAGGACAAATTATATAAATAAAACTCATTGCTCAATCTCCTCTCTTCTACTCTCTTCTAATCATCATCTCTATCTCTACTCTCTCTCTCTTCTACTCTCTCTATATTATTAATATATAATATATTAATATAAATATAATATATATATAATTATATATATCATATAAATATAATTATATTAATTATATATATATATAATATATATTTATAATATATATTAATATATTATATTAATATAATTAAATTATTATATTAATTAATTAATATTATATACAAATATAATTATATTATAGATATGGTATAAATTATAATTATATATATATATATTTAATATTAAAACTCATATAATTATATATATTATAATATATATATTTTATTATATTTACAGATGTATATATAATAATATATTATATATATTTAATTATATATTAATATATAATTTATATAAATATATATATATATTATCATATATATATATATATATTATATATAATATATTAATAATATATTAATAAAATATTGATATTATAATTATATCTGTAAATGATATATTTTCTATTAAACTTTGACATAAAATATATATAATTATTATTAAACTTTTATATTAAATAATAATATATATTTTATTATATTATTGAGTTAATATCTTAAATAAATTATATATTAAATTATTATTAATAATATAATATATATTAATATTATAATATATATTAATAAATTAAAATACTTATATAAATTAATATTAATTAATATTATTAAATATTAAATATATAAAAATATATATATAATATATATATATTATTATATATTATTTATAAATAAAATATTAATATTATTAAATATATATATTTAATATATATATTATTAATAATTTATTATAATATATATATATAATATTATATTATATATATTATATAATATTTATATAGTATATTATATATAATATAATAATATATTTAATAATATTTATATATTATATATATATATTATAATATATATATATATAATTATAATATTTAATATAATATATTATATAATATATATATTTTAATATAATATATATTATATAAATATATTAATTATTTAATAATATATTTTAATAAATAATATATATATATATTATATTTAAATATATAATTCATATATATATATTATATATAAATATATATTATGGTATATTATAAAATATTATATATAAATTAAAATTATATTATTAATATATATTATATTAATATTAATATATATATATAATTATATATGTAATAATATAATATATATTAAATTAATATTATATATATAATATATATATATATATTAAATTATTATAATATATATTATTTAATATATTATATTTAATATTAACATGATACTTCTTTATAATGTAACTTATATATTAGAATTATATTATTATATTTAATTTATTATTATATATATAATATTTAATTAATTAATATATTATATTATAAATAATATATATAAATTAAATATATATTTTAATATATTAATATAATATATTATATCTTAAATAATTACAGTTATGTCTAACTCCAACCATACATTCACATGCTCAGAAGCCTATATATCAAGTGAATGGGTGGAGTATTGCAATAAACTACATCAGTTTAATTCATTTAAACAAACTAACGTCAAATCTAACGCAGATGAGCACATTGACCAGGCTTTAAATGAGAGAGAGAAGAAATTCATCAGAATACACAGAAGATGGAAGAGAAATTTCTACAGAACAGAATAGGTTAGGTCAGGAATAATTGAAGGAAAGCTAAACCTCGCTCATCAAACAAGCCTGAAGTTTCCAATATCAAACTACATAAACTCATTGCAACCGACTATCTATAAAGCCACCTCTTGATGCTTACGATGGATCGTACGTAAAGTGTGTAGGTTACGCGTGTGATATAGTTCCTCTCTCGAGCATATACCTGCTCCGCTGCTCATATATTATATAGGTACTTATAGAAAATAAGAGATAAAGTCACCAATCATTCCCGCCGCATAAGGATAGTTAAGGTACATATTGAGAAACTGCGAAATAAGTGAACAGAACACTTTTTATAAGCCTTTTGGCACTTTGACTCAGACCCTTATCCAAAAGTCCGGGTAGAAACCATGAGTCCCCCCTCCCTTCTTACCAGATATTAGAGAACTCTAGTACTCATACATTAGGCTGAATGAGGCCTTGCATTATAGACTGGAGCAACTGAGAAGATAGGAAAAAAGTACTCGCAGCCTAAACAGGAATACTCCCAGTTTTCTTTGTGGGTCGCTCCTTAGCATAACACGTTGTGGATGTGAGGTTTCCAAGTACATTTTTTTGTTTAGTTTAAAGGATGAGTCTCTCACTACTATATATCAATACAGGTGAGTGAGATCGAGAGAACTCGTCGAATAGAGATAGTGAAAGATTTAGAAGGTGTCTTATAGTGAGGCAGGAGATTTGTAAGAAGTTGGTGTTTTTGTTCTATAACTAAAGTAATTCGAATTTCACAAGGTTGAGACGACCCTCACCCGTAGAATCTCACTCAGTCCTGGTCAGCGGAGAATAGAATCGAAAGATTAAGACGAGATACGTGCGTAATTAGAAGTAAAAGTTAGGGAACAGAATTTGAAAATGAGTTGAAGAAATGAAGGGTTTTCGATTCAATTCGCGTCATCAAGCACGCTGAAGATAGAAGTTAGATGTGCAGGGTGGAGAAAGATCTAAATTAATTGAAAAGTAGGAATAAAGGTATTAATGGATAAAGGAACCCTGAGAAACACCTCTATTGATAGATTATAGAGTCGCCTCACCACATCACAGACAGCCGATATTGAGACGTATTTGTATAGGACAAAACAATATGTATTACTGATGTAGAGCAAATGAGGTGAATAATACGAGTAATAAATATACTACATATAATAATATTATAATAAAGTTAAAGACAATAAAAAAATAATAGAATAATATATAATAGCAAAATTATAAAAAAAAATAGAAATAAAGACATTGTTATGATAAAAAATACAAACACAATATATAAAAAATAAACAAAAGATAACAATAAGACAAACAGAACAGAACAGAAAAAACAGAATAAAATAAAATATAATAAAAAATAGAGAATTTTATAAATGTTAAATTTTAATTATTATTTCAAATTATCCTGACATAAAATAAAAAAAAGGTTATAGAAAGAAAAAGAAAAAAAATATAAACATAATAAAATATAAAAACAAAAAAAATAATAAATAAAAAAATAATAAAAAATAAAATAAATAAGAATAAAAAATACAAGAACAGTCTTAATGGTATAATAAAAAAAATATAAATAATAATAAATAATAAAATAAAATATTATATATATATATTATATAATAAAAATAATATAAAAATTTAAATTATAATAATAATAATAAATAAAAAAAAATAATATAATAATAACGAACATAACAAAAATAATAAAAGTATTACCTAAATATTAAATAATAAAACTATCATCTTGAATAATAAAATAAATAATAATATGATAACAGCCCACGAAAATAAAATACACAAATAAATTATATACATAAAACAATAATAAACAAATACATACATAAATATATAATCAAACAATCAGTAGAATATATGAGAGCACGAACATATACGTACACAACGTGATGCTGAAATTCATATAGGCTATGCATACCATACCCTCTTAGGATCGTCTGTCACATTCAATGCATCCCTGTGTTTTCGTAACAAGACTCAATCTAAAGTATGTACAGCGCCTATGTAACAACAACTCGCCTGTGCACTTGCAGCTCAGAAGCTCTAACCCTTCATCTGCTAGCCTCTCTATCTAGTATATTATATCCACTCTGTTACTGCCCTTCCATTAGTCTATAATCTCTTCTCTCTCGAATAAGGCGCACGTCTCAATCTTCTGAACACCACGACAGCCATCCTCTCTCCTATCGCTACTCCGCTCTCATCTTCGTCCCACTCTCTACTCTATGGAGATCATATGCCCTTTGAATAATTCCGTCAGCGCTCACCTATCACACGCTCCTCTCTCAGCTCCTAGAGTCGTGTGAGAACCAGTAATCATCAGATCATGTCACAGAGTCATAATCGTCGCCAGATCTAGACCAATACTGAGTCGCCTCGAACGTGCGGCTCTGACTAGGTATCTTAGTGCGAGATCCCGGATTAATATAATACAGCAACGTATCTATTACGTAGAGATGCAATACCCAAATGAATCTAAGAAATGATGAGTTTGGATATATACATTTCCTTAAAGTAAGATTCATAATCTGTAAGTAGAGTAGATTTCAAATGATTTATTCAGGTAAGCACTAGGAATAACAAGGTTGACAGAGCATTTATACGAGCGCAGAAAGATAGTTAGAAAAGGAAATCGAGAGTGGACTTCCCATTGTATATCCAAGGAACAGTTATATTGGACATAAGTGCGTGCTTCCAACACTGAGGGAATAATTTATTAGGTGAGACAGAGAATGTAGTTGAACGATGGGCGGGGTCTGTCATTATTATATATATATATAATATATATATATAATATTAATAAATTATATATTATATATTATATAAATTAATAATATAATATATATATATATATAATATATAATATATATATTATATGATATATATTTATATTAATATTAATTTAATATTTAATATATATTAATATATTAATTATTAATTAAAGTTCTTCCTTCTAAACCGTTTTCTTTTTCTAGCGTTTTCTGTAGTTCGAGGACGATGGATTAAACTTTAACATTTTAAAATCAATCTAATATTCACAAAATGCCGTCTCCGCCAATTTCCGAAATTATGTGAAAAGGCATGAACTACCGCCATTTTTTATGTATGGGTTAAAAGCGTTATTTTAATAGCGTATATTTATACAACTTTTTCGTTTTAATTTTGCATTAATAATTTCATTTTAATTAATTGACCACTTTAGCATAAAAAAAACAATTTGAGAATTTTAATACGTAACATCAAACGAAATTTGCAAAAATAGGATCGTTTCTATAATGTCAACACGTGCTGAGCACGAGTAGCGAAAAAGATAAATCAAATGGATCTGATTAATTAAATTAAATATATAATATATATATATATATATAATATATATAATTATATATATTATATAAATATTAATATAATAATATATATAATTTATTATATATATATATATATATATATAATATATATATATATATATATTATATTATATATATATTAATAATATATATATATAATATAGTTATAATATTTAATAATAATATATAATATATTATATAATATATATATATATATATTAATATTATATAATTATATTTATATAAATTTATATATATTATAATTAAATTATATATATAATATAATATATATATATATAATATATATAATATTATAATTATAATTAATATATATATATATATATTTATATTATATATATTAAATATATATATATTATATATATATATATATATATATTTTTTTTAAAATATTAATACATAAATTATTTTAAATTTATAAATTTATTTTTGCATATATATAATGATAATAGTATAATATTTATAAATAATATATTACCTAATTTATTATATATATAAGTATATAATATATATCAGTTGTTATATATATATATATTATATACTTATATATATATATATATTATATATAGTTAGTATGAGGTTATATTATTAGTGAAGAAAAAAAAACGATGTCACTATATAATTATATAAATTTTTATATACACTATTATTGTTTTATATATTTGTATAAAAATAAAACATATATCTAATAATTTATTATTGATATATATATATATTAATACTACTTATATATATATATATATAATAATTATAAATTATAATATAGTAAATATATAATATAAAATAATCATTATATTATTTAGAATTAAAATATAGATTCCTATATATATATAATTATATAAGTATATGCTTTCTATATATTATTATATTACAACTATTATATAATAGTTATTATAATTAACATACTATATATATATTTATATTTATATATAATATATATATAATACTCACGATATAAAATAAAAATATAGTATATTATAGTATATATTATATATATTTAATATATTTATATTTATGAATTTATATTTTAGCAAATGGTGTTTTTGAAATGTTATGATGTATAATGGTATGTAAACTCAGCTAGTATGATATTATTTAATTATATATTTATTCTATATTAATCTATAGCATAGTTAGATAGAATGTGAAACTGTTCTGTAATCCTAAGTTAAGTTTATCTATTTTCAAAGATTCCTAACATATATCTATAACCGTATATAGCTTATCTTAGTACAATACATATACCTTTATTACTATATGATACTTCCAATAACCTATGGTATAAGTGAGAAAAACTTAAAATGAGTGAGGTATATAAATATAAGGAATTATCAAGTTTCGCACCCATTCTCCTAAGACCCACAGATAAACTCGATGTGTTAGGACTGGCCCGGCTGGTCCAAATTCATGGATTTGGATTGGTAGGAAATGGTGTCCGAGACTATGTATGACAGCGAATATTAATGTCGACGCCATATTACCGTCTCCGCCAATCTTATAGCAGATAAATGTTTTTAATGCTATACGGTTACCCCTGTATCTTGTTTTGTACACCCAAACCCAGGTTGGTTTTCTTATCTGAGTATGTTCTGTTTTTTATTCAAGGTTTATGTCAAGTGCAGAATATCTTATTTGTAGTTTGGTTATTGGACTTAGTTACCATTGAATATACTTTATATAACTGGTCTGCATTATGTATTGATTAACAGACTTTGGCATGTTGTGTTAGTACTAAGCTTCGAGATTAACGATCACGCCAGGTTTCTTTTCAATGTTCTTTAATGAAAATGTGTTAACAGAGGAGATGAGTTTTAGTATTTAATTAGTTAATTAAATTTCATTTACCTTAATTATCCTTCTAGGAATTTATTAACTTTCGTCAAAGAAATTTAAATATAGAGAGTTATGCCAAGAAATTAGTATAAAACGTATACATTTCAAGGGTCAGGGGCGAAGAAAACAAAAAACCAAATCTAATGATTGTGTAATTAAAAAAAACAAAATCAAATAAAAAACTATTATTATTATAGTATTTATAATACATCATTTTATATTAAAATATTTTTATGTTTTTTTTAACAAAATAATATTTTATTAATAAGCCACAAATGTTCCCAAATATTTAGGATTATATTAAATCAAGGAGAATTCATTCGGATTAATATATTTTAATATATAATATATATTAATATTAATATTATAATATATATATATATATATATATATTGTAATATAAAATAATTATATATATATTTATATTATATATAAATAATGAATATATATTAATATATATATTATATTATAATATTATATTATATATATATTTATATATAATTATATATATTATATATATATATATATATATTATATTAAATATAGAATATTAAAATGTATATATGCATCCGACTGAAAATATATATCATTTTTATATATTATATATAATATATTATATATAATTATTAATATATATATAAATATTATATATATATATATATTATATTATATAATATATATATTATATTATATATAAATATAGTTATATTATATATTTATATTATAATATATATATATATGGAAGTGTATAGAAGTTCAACTCTACTTTCACCCGTCGGGCTTACCACTTAGGCAACGTAATTAGCGTCTCCGATAATTAAAACCTGTTTCCTCTTAACGGTGAGGAAAATGGCCTTAGTATGGCAGTGAAGATATTGGAATAGCAAGCCCATATTCTGCCTTGATAAAGAATAAATGCTTTGCAATACCCTGAAACAGCCTCGGAACCACGCAGACTCCATGAATTTTTAGACTTAGTGAATACGAAAAAGGCGACTACTAAGAATTTGGATTAGCTACTTTAAAATGAATTAAACTAAGCCACTTAAAATTAAATGTTGGTAGCGTCATAGAGGAAAAGGTAGGAGATCGTGGGAGATTGTATGAAAAGGCCAGACTGATCAGATGTTAAGGTGCCGGAATTCTTGGAGATGTACTAGATAGAGAAGGGTGAGAAAGTGCAGAGATTTAGGCGGAGGAATATTGTTAGGCCTTACAGAAGGAGTTGACCTTCGGAAGAAAAGGAATTAGCGTCAGGGCAATCTAAACTTCGGGGACCAAAGAATTACAGCCTATTTCCGGAGGTACGGAGGGAAGTATAGATAGAAAGGTAATTAATTGAATATTTTGTTATAAGCAAACACTCTAAAGGTCAATTGAAGGAATTAAATCATATATTCCAGTTGTTATAAATATCAGTTGTTAAATATGCTCCACTTTTAAACAGATGGCATCCGGTGAAGGATGAAGGTTTCTTATAATGAATTTGAGTGGGAGTGAGAATTTGTGGATGTAAGTTAGGATGGCGTAAAGAGACATGGACTGTATTACTACTGTAATGGGTGATTTAATAATGCCAGTAATATATAGTTGGCGAAAAGAGAAGAAATGATAGGTGGAGTATGAATTATTGGAGTCCACCATGAAGAGTAAAACTGAGAGAATAAAGATTGAAACGCAGGAGGTGAGTGAGTTCTCATAGATTATTAATATGTGATGGTAATCGAGTAACATTGGATTGAATAATAATAAATTAAATGAATTATGAGATATTTTTATCAAGCACAGGGCAGTCCTTCATTATATAAGCTTTATTTCCCATCCATTTAAATCCTGTTAATGTCTCCTGAAAATTATAAATTTTCTACTACTCTCCAAAAATCCCATTATAGAATTATTTCCTCAATGTCGGAATACATGAGACAGTGGTCAAGATGATTACTTTTGTTATATAGTGCCTTCACATGGAAGTCCGTAACTTTGACTCCGATTCATAGACCCCTTACTTACCCCATATATATGTAAGTTGTAATAGTAAATTGGTGGTGCCAGTAGTGAGAGTTACGAAGAAACAAAGTTGGTTATGTTGGATTAGAAAAAGAGAAACGCTAATTAACCAGTATATGAAGCCAACTGAAAGAGTACGGGAAGAGAGATGGGGAATATGTGGCACAGAAAAGTTAAATTTGGAAGGATCATAGTTGAGGGAAAGTGGAGAAAATAAACATGAATTTTGCAAGAAATCATTAGTGAAATCGCGGGAAATGAAACATTGTGGGGTTTAAAGATGACATTGCGTGGTATGGTAGGCAACGGAGGACAGAAACACACTATGTGGTGGAAGGAAGATTGAAGAGAGCAGTGGGTGAAAGGAACAAGAAAATGAGAAAGGTGGTTGAGAGAAGAACAGAACAGAGAAAAAGCTTGAATATTTCGGATAGTCAAGAGAACAGAGCTAAGGTCGTCGAAAGAAGAAGTAAAGCAAAATAAAGAGCGGTTGGCGGAAAGAAGCATAGCAGAACCAAGACCTAGTCGAGAGAAGAAGTGCATGAACGAATATAAGTGACTTTCAGCTAAGCAGAAACGATAATGTAAAAAGAATAAATCAAAAGATAGCTTCTTATTTAGTAGGGCACTTTCTGCGATGTGGATGTACTTACTAGCACAGGAAGCAGGTAAATGAGAGTTTTTGGACTGAATATTTTGAGAACTCCTAAAATGTTAGAAGAGGGAGGGAATGTGGCAGGCAAGGAGCATACCTGTCGGGGAGAGGAATGCAACCTAGAGGGGGTGAATTCCGATAAACGATTGGAGAGGAATATTAGGGAGTGCTTTGTCCAAAAATGAAAAAAGGAAAAAGCGCCAGGGCCAAGATATGAAGTGTGCTCCTAATGTAATTAATTTATGATGTTATAAGTTAAGTGATAAGTGAGTATGAATATAAGAGCTGAAAATATGTAATCTTTTTATTTACAATGTTGTGACACGTGGATGATGATAGTTCCCGGTGGATGGGTGGAGATATTCCTCAGATGTTAATTTGACAATCGCTAGTATCACATTTATAAGTTTTGGTAAAGGGGTGATTACTGGAGATTGTGGATAACTGGTACGTATATGAGGTGAATAGTCTTATTGGACTCAATTTATATATCCCAGCGAAAAGGTGCTGACTGATATTATGGATTTTTGAAAGAGAAAGATTAAAACTATGTGGAAAGACGATTGTGGATGAGGAATAATGATGTGGTTACCAGGAAGGGCAGGAGTACTTCGGATCTGTTGTTTGCTTTAAGAATAGTGTTGGAAAGAGTTGGGAATTAATTAAAACAGAATAATAAATAGCTGCAGACATAAGAAAGGATTTGAGGCTGAGCAGTACCCAGAGCCAGACTTTGGAGATGTTTAGGGGTCAAATAAGGTGTACTGTAAGTGAGGATAAAAAAGACTGAGAATTTAGAGCAATAGAAAAAAGACTTGTTAATATAGCTGAATTCTGTGGTAAAGAAATGTAAAGTGAGAACTGGATGTAGAAAGTGTAGAAATGGATATTTGAGAGTGGTGAAACGGAAGTGAGGACAAAAGGGCTGTGTCTCTGATCCTCCCTTACTCTTTATAGCTTACTTGGATGTAACAATCAGAAAAGGTTTAAAGGATAGAATGTGTCCTGGAATATCTGGGTGATAGGTGTTATATAATGGGTAATGAATACGGGAAAACGATTTTCTAAGGCATGTTGGAGTTGGAGGATCGGGAGGGGGTGGTATTGAATAGAATTTATAAGAAAGTTATTGGCTCTCAGAAAAATTTGAAGGGAGGACTGGTTTAGTAGTAGGAATATACGGAAAAGGACAGTGTATAAAATGAGAGTGTTTAATAAACTTAGAGAGGATGTTGGTAGAAGTGAATGATCGTCCATTGATGAATAAAGATTACAGAAATATGGATCTAGATTTTCTGTACCCTGCGGATGGCGTATTTACAAGCAGGGGTAAAGATGATGTGCACCGGTGAGTGTTATGAAAAGAATTGAGAAAAATGCGGTCAAAAGGTTATACAAGAACAATGATTACAATTTACAGTTGTGAAAGATTCGGAATGATATAATATATATTTATATAATATAATTATTATATATATATTATATATATATATATATAATATAATATATAATATATAATTATAAATAATTTAGATTATTTAATATAATATATTATAACTATATTATATTATATATAATATTATATACTTATATTAATATAGTATATATATATTTAAATGAATGAAAAAGATAATTATACTGATAGAACATATTTAGGTACCCACTTAAGGTACATATGGAGCAGACAGCAGTGGAGTCATTACAAGCACGGTATTTACAAAAAGTATCAATCTGCTGAAAATGAAGGTGTGTTGAGAACAAGATAGTGTGGGAATAAAAACGAGGAGAGATAGAGTGGGAAACATTTGAAATAAGTGTATAAGAATGGATGGAAGAGAAATTGCGTGAAGGTGCTCTGTGACTTTGAACAGGAGTAGACTTCTGCGAGGACTAGTAAGATGCCGGTTAGAACGACTTACGAGTAGAGAATGGAAGTGTGGAGATTGGAAGAGGTCAGTAAGGCGAGGGGAGTAGTCGTATGTGGAAGTGAAGATGAGATTGATCATTGGAGAGTAGCCTTCGAGAAAGACATGAGACTGGTCCCGTTCGACACCAGCTATGCTTGTACTCATGGAAAGGTATGCGTGGAAATCGAGTTGCCCTCCGCTGGACAGTTCGACTATGTCTCCCTGAGGGAAGACAGTAAACTTGACGCAGCATATTATAGTTATATAATATTATAATTATATATATATTATATATATATACGTAATATATAATATATATATATGATAATCAAATAGATACGTAAATATAGTATATATAGTATAATATATTAATTATATTATATATAATATTTATATATATTATAGATAAAATAACCTCTAATACCCTCAATTGAGATCGGGCCGAGCAGATAACCCAAAGTGTTTGATCGAAGGTCATCCATATACCTATCACACTTGCTGGTGAGGTTTGTAGAAGGCTATGAGCAGTTTAATCTACAATATATATAATATATATATAGTATAAATATAATGTGTTATAATAAATATAAAAAATATATATAGATTAATATTATATTTATCTATTTTTGATACGATCTATATATATATACTATATATTTATATAGAATAAATATTTATAAATAATATTCGCCATATTTCAAATTCTTCTTAATATATTCAAAAAAAAAATATTTAAATTATAAATCATAAAAAAATAAACTAAGGGAAGGATTTCAAATACTATTATTAATTACATTATTTAATAGTTTATATTTCTTTATCCAACTAATAAAATATTCGTTTTCATAATTTCAGCTCCATTATTATTATTTTAATGGTTTTAATTAAACATTTACATCATATTTATATATATATATACTATATATATATATTATATATCATATATATATATATTAAATTAATTATTAATATAATATTATATATAATATATATCTTATTTATAATAATATATAATTAATATATTATATATAATATATAATGATTTATAATTAGGTATATAAATATTATACTAATAAATATATAATATAAGGCACCACATTCCATTCTGTTATCACCTTGAACTAACTGATTTTTAAATCTTTGGTTTATCCAGAAACTAGTACTATATAAGCACATTTTTCGTCTCCGAGAATGACAAAATATCGGCTCATTTGAAAGACGCCTAAAAACTTCTTCGTCGTATTTAGAATATTCAAAAAAAAATTTCTTGTTTCTTCTGATTTCTTTACTCAATTTTAATTAAATTCAATTATTAAAATGTCAGCTCCAACCTTGCTCGTCTTCCTCTCTTTTATCTCCTCTTTATGCATCTCTGTCTGGCTAAATGTACTGCTGTATTAGACTTTTCTTGCTAAAAAGTCTGAACATGTATTGCTCGAATCATAAATTTTCCCTTTAATTACATTTAAATTTATAGGTTCCAGAGTTATACCTCATCTCTGCCTCCTATCTTGGACTTCTTCTGCAGAGTTAACATCCTAAGAAGCAGAGAGTGCTACAAGTTAAATCCCTCCAGTATAAGGATCACTCAAACTTGGCTTCTGAGCTTTCACACTGATTTGGAATACTAGTTTCCTCTCTAAGTTGTTACCTATCAAGCTTCAATAACTTCCCTCGCTGATTTGGGACAAGATTTGTGCATTCTCAAGTCAATGTGCTTAAGAAGAACGTACCACAATAAAAAATCAATTATTCATACCTATTTTTTTTAACCTTCTGTTTCCTTAAAAGGTTTACGAACCTATATTCTTAATACAAAGACACTTAATTCCGGTGAGATTATAAGCGATTTTAGATCTACATCTTATCCTTGATTTCCAGTAGGCTTCCGTAAAGAATAGTTAGACTGGGCTTGATCTTTCTTTTCCATTCCTGTCGGTCTATTGGCTCTGGTATGGTCTTCCAACGAGCCCTGTACCGGCAATTTCGGCGTGTAATCTACTTTTGCTGTCGCTAACAGCATAGAATATTCGAAGGCTTTCGACTAAGTCTGTACACAAAGCTCTCACTCTCATTGATTGACTTATAACTCCTTCAATTGATAATCTTTAATCTTTGAATCTCATGCATAAAGTCGTTCTATGGCTCACATGTATAATTTAAAACTCACCATTATCTCTAATTCTCTTATCAATTAGATGTTGTCTTTCAGAATTATGATTCATATATCCCCAACATCTCTCTTAATTTTCATAATATATTGCCTTAATTGCGACCTATCTCTGATACTACTTGTGATCGGCCTATAATCCACTATCTTACAGGCTGATTAACTAACGCTCAGATCAATTGCTTTCCAATTTGAAAAGACTGCTCGACTTCAATCACGTAAACAAATAGATGCTAGGAGGGTAAGCCTTTGAAAAAGATAGTAATCAGACCTCTGTATTCTTTCTGTACCTTCCATAGTTGTATTAACCAGAAAAACATAGCTGTTTTCTAATAGTCCTCTATTCAATAACTCAGTTTCTAGTTCAATAGGCATACTGACAATAATATAATATCGCACAAAAACTGCTCAAATCTTCTTTGAAAAACACAATTTTAGACCTATGCTAATACTGTTTTTTTCGATACTGGTTATTTCTTGATAATAATGTAACAATAATTTCTCGTGATCTTTATCATATGAAGGATCACAATTTATCGCTCTCTCTAAAACAACGTTTCTACCGCTGTTAACGTATGTTCTGAGATCAGGCACTTTAACGGAACTCAATTCTCACACACCCTCACAGTTGCATTCCAGTCTTCGACCTCTTATTAAGGGTGAGTGTCGCCTTTTGATACGTGGAATATACGTAGTCACGAGTTTACTGGTGTTGAATCTCTCACCATAAATAAACCATGCCAACTACACTTTTGCTAAATAATCTCGGCCTTGTGACTTGTACCCCTCTTCCTACTTTCAACAAACCCAATGCAGGGCCTCTTTACCTGTTTGGAGAAGAAAATAGTATGCTATCACCCTCCCTATTATACATCCTTATATATATTAAATATTTGCTCTTTAACAAATTTACATTGCTCTTCTGAATTCCTTAGACTTTGTACCTATCTCTTAATTGAGAAGATGCTACCTATACGACTATCGAATATTTCAGGACAAGTTATATATCTTTCTTCTCCAAACTCTCCGACCCAGAATTTAATCGCTCATGCTCAATTTACTCTAACTAATATCACAATTCATTAGTAAGTTCTGGAACCTCGCACAATCATTTTTCTATTTTTCTAATAACTTATTGATATTGAAACTAAATTTCAAGCGTCGTTATTATGGGTACGGCATTTGTCCCTGGTTTCCATATAATTTCCAATAACCATTCAAGGTTGGACATTTGGTCATAGCCGTTCTTATTTTGGCCCTTTTTTTCGCACTGGAGTATCATTTACTATATATATACCTTATTTATATATATAATATAGTAATATATATAACATAATATTATATACTATATACAAGCTAAATTATTGAGAGAGAGATTAGAGAGAGAGAGAGATAGTAG
>JABUQX010032973.1:0-10000 GCA_015478945.1 Trachelipus rathkii
TACGAGTGTCAATAAGATGAGTTTTTTTATCTAACGTTTATTATACTCACAAATCAGGAACCAGCAACGACATTTTTTACAATAAATAAAAATTAATATATTTCCTTATATTTCCATAACATATATATATATATATATATATGTTAAGTTATATTATAAGATATATATATATATATATATATATATATATATAGTTATATATATAAGTTATATATATATACATATATATATATATATATATATATATATATATATATATTAACCTAATATTACTATATAATAATAATAATAATAATAATAATAATAATAATAATAATAATAATAATAATAATAACATCAGTATTTATGATGATGATAATATCACAAACAATATCAATATTGCTGCTACTAAAAATAATGAACATAAATATTAAGATTGTTATCACTATATAATTGAATAATAATAAGAATAATAATAATAATAATAATAATAATAATAATAATAATAATAATAATAATAATAATAATAATAATAATAATAATAGGAAAAAATATTACATTTCAGGCATTTACTTTTTCTTTGGGGGGAAGGGATCTAGTTAGGGAAATCTCAGATTTTCCCCATGGAAAAAACTTAAAATAACTTATGTATGTGACTAAAGCTTACCTCCTTAAAGCTTCAAGTACAAAATAAGAATGACAAAAAATACTTAGATATAGCTTTCGAACAAGGCCGTCCTCTGAGCTCTAATCAAAGATGGGTGATATGCATTGTTTGTGGGAAAATATAGATATGCTTTTAGCGATTAGGGAAATAGCTTATATCTTGATGCCCTGAAGTTGACTTACATGGATGAATAATTGTCAACATTATCCTGGTAAGGAATATTATCTCATGGGATTTTTTTTGTTTGAAGATTGTCTTGTCTCATATCTGCTTTAAGCTGGAATTTATCAAATGTGAGACATCGCGAAACAAAGATTGGTTGTTAAGCAAATGAA
The DNA here is from genome assembly GCA_015478945.1 of Trachelipus rathkii. Lineage (NCBI taxonomy): Eukaryota > Metazoa > Arthropoda > Malacostraca > Isopoda > Trachelipodidae > Trachelipus > Trachelipus rathkii. Next base: position 982 of record JABUQX010032973.1, read on the forward strand.
AAATTAAAGGGTGGTTAATGATATGAATTTGAGAGAGAGAGAGAGAGAGAGAGAGGAGAGAGAGAGAGAGAGAGAGAGAGAGAGAGAGAGAGAGGGGAGAGATGAGAGAGAGAGAGAGAGAGAGAGAGAGAGAGAGAGAGACGTTTTAAACATAATCAATTTTATCTGTATCACATGAAATTTTGTGATGACTCTAATGACTAGTCTCTATATATATATATATATATATATATATATATATATATATATATATATATATATATATATATATATATATATATATATATATATAAAAATATTTATAAAAATATATATATATATATATATATATATATATATATATATATATATATACACGAAGTATACGAAAAGGTTCTAAGAAAAAATATATATAATAAAATATAAATATATAAAAGTATAAATATTAAATACAAAAAATACAAATATAATATAATTATACATAAAATGAAATACTCTCAATATGTTATTTGGCAAAATTCCTTTTATTGTCTTTAAAATTAGCTTTTACTTTGTAAACTAAAGTTATTTTTATATTCATTCCACATTTACACCAGCTTTATTTATAACAATTTTAACTTCAAACTGACCTTCAATTACTGATGAATAGGATTTTTTTCCCAGAAGAGATGAGCTTAAGGGTGGCTTTTTGTTTCTCAGGTTGTAGGGTTGCTTTACTCTATTTAGTAAGGTTGCTTGAAGATTTTTTACTCTCATCAATAGCTTGAATTCGTCAATTAATTTTCTCCGTTATGAATTCTTTGCTCTAACAAAGTTATGAATGTTTCTATGTTTTCTTTTATAGCTTCCTTATTATTATACAAGCTGCTTGAAGGAATTGCCAATTGATTGGATTCCACCTCAATACTTTTCTTCTTTGTGAAACCATTTAGCTCTTGAGCACAAAATGTTACTAATTCTTCTTCAGTAGCTTCCTTGTATTGCTTGAAGTTCAATTCCGCAATTTGCCTTTTCTTCTCAATTAACTTTTTCAAAGTCAGTTTTTGTTCCTTCAATATTTTATGTGAGTATCTGCAATAGCTTATATTTGCTTGCAGTATCTCGTATTTTTCTATTTTTACTTAATATGTGACTTTCTTTGGTCTTTTCTCTATTCGCAAGCCCTCAATGTTTGCCACTCCTAGCAGTGATAGATATATATATATATATATATATATGGTTATAAGAGTAAAGATATATATATATATATATATATATTATATATATATATATATATATATATATATATATATATATATATATATATATATGTTATTATATATACAGAGATATATATATATATTTTTCATTTATATATATATATATATATATATATATATATATATATATATATATATATATATATATATATATATATATATATATATATATATATATATATATATATATATATATATATATATGGTCCTACTGGAATTCACGTTACTTTCCTTAAAACAGATCAGATCGAGGCGGAATAATAAGGATTTATGAGGCGTTACGGCATGGGAGAGGAGCGAAGCGGAGACCTTATCCCACAGAGAAGAAAAGGAAATTGAGGAAAAAAAAGGAAAAAGATTAAGAAGAAAGTTTAAAATCTACAAGATCAAATCTAGGAAAGTTCCAAATGATTTGTTGAAATGGAGAATTAAAGAATGGATTGTTACAGAATCATGTGAACAATAACTGTTCATGTGAGGAGGGAAAGCAACCATGCCCTAAAATTTCTTGTAACAACTCCAGGGCCAGCATTGGAAACCAATGCGCTGAGAAATATGATCTTATGAAAGAGTTCTGGGAGATAAAATTTAGAACAAGTATGAAGAAAATGCTAGTTTCACTGATAAAGTGAAAGGTTGAAATACCATCCTCGAGTGTAAAACTCGAGGATTAGCATTGGAAACCAATGCTCCGAGAAGCACAATTTTTGGGGAGAATGAGCATATTGCCAATACTAAGGTCATGTTTCTCCCACTGACAATGTGTCAGCCTTTCTGAAAGTGGATGAAGGAGATAAATTTAAAGATGTTAAGAATGGTATCTTTTGTTGGAAATATATTTTAGAATTTATCTAGTAAATTACTGATTGTGTTGATATGAAAGCGAGCCAGATGATATCAGTTATTTAGATTTAAACTATGGCAAAGTACCCTATACTAGGCTGGTGCACAAATTATAGCAAAATGGTATAGGTGGAGAGAACTATAACTAAATAAAAAATTGTTTGAGTGACAAAAGACAACGTGCAGTCCTTTTACTGCTTTATGGTCATAAATCAACATAACATATGAGTTGGTAAAAAGTGGTGTTCCTCCCTCATGGTTCTGTGCTGGGTACACCTCTTTCCCTAATCTAAATAAGTAATTTGGGTGAGAAAATAAAAAGAAAGGCTTCTAAGTTTGCCAATGATACTAATTTGCACATTTCTTTTCTTAATTTTTAGCGTTGTCTTAAAAAGTTCGAACTGACTTGGATAAACCTCTTGGTTGGGCTGATAAATGGCAAACAAATTTCAGTAGCAAATATTGTAAGGTATTGCACTTTTCCAAATTAAATAAAAATTTTAATTATGGCATAAATAGAAAATGGCTGAAGTTTGTTGACAAATAAAAGATGCGGATGCCATTATTAGATGCAGTTTGAAATTTTGAAATTAAGTTAATTAATTAAAATAGGAAGTTTAATACCTAATGTTGCTTACTATAGAGTAAAAAAGTAATGGTCAAGTCTAATGATAACTACATTTGACCGTTAATAGAATACTGTGGAGAAGTTTGGAAGCCTTACTTCAGAAAATACATTGAAATGCTTAAAGGCAGTACAACGTACAGCTACAAGAATGACTAGTAGTTTTGTAATTATGAGATGAGATTGAAGTAAATGGACATATTTTCTATGAAAAGGAGATTTCTTAGAAAGTATATGATTCAGGATTATAAAATTTTTCCATGAGGAAATTTTTTACTGAGGAGAGCTACTTCTTCATACACTAAGGTGATAGAAGAACTAGAGGCCTCAAAAGGTAAATAAAAAGGAAAGCAATTTATCAGGATTTAAGAAAATAATACAGCAACGGAGTATTTTATGCTTGGATTGGTTTACCTTAAGATATGATATTAGGGTGCAGTGCGGTACGGACGCATTACCAGTGTCCCGATGCGGTGCGGTGCGAAAATTTCCAGTGCTCGAACAACCCTATATGATACCTAATAGTTTACTTTCAACTCTTTGAAATAGTTTACAAGGGCATAAAATTGATTTAAGTAATTATATAGGTAATATTCATCGTGTTCTTGTTTCATATTTGTTTCAATGAGGCCTTGTTTGGAGCAGTAGATAAATTGTTTAGATTAGTAGATGAACTGTTTAGAACAGTAGATAAATTGTTATATTTGTATCTAACAATAAACCTTGTAGAGCAGTAGATCACATTCACAACACACCTTTTACCACAAACAGCAAGTTTATATATATTACTCTCTTTACGCAGCTCTTATTAACAGGATGAAGATATATTCTTAAAACTCTAATATATATATATATATATATATATATATATATATATATATATATATATATATATATATATATATATATATATATATATATATATATATTTATATATAAATATTATATATATATATATATATATATATATATATATATATATATATATATATATATATATGTTATATATATATATTATTCATTACTTTGGTTTTTAAATTTTGTAAGTTGAATAAATGACATTTTTTTATCATTGTATTCTACTTGTAATGTTTACATTATCCTTGTGTCACCGACTACTTCATTATTTATTTATTTATTTATATTATTTATTAAATTATTTATAATATTATTGCATGATTTCATAGGAAACTTTGTTTATATTGTACATAGATTTTTATTTTTTTATATATTTTTTATTTTGAATCGGAAATTATTTTTTCTTTTTTAAATACAAACATATCAAAAATATTCTTACTATGAAATAAAAGTGTTCAGAGTTCGAGGAGAAGTCGGTGCCGCACAGTTTTAAAATGTTGGAGCCGGATCCGGATATTTTAAAATGGAGCCAAAGATGGAGTCATCAAAAAATATTACCTGCTCCGAAGCCTTCGTTGCACAGTAATATGAATCCTCTGCTGCAAAATACTCGTCATTGCAACAATTCTTTTTTACGCACCATATATATATATATATATATATATATATATATATATATATATATATATATATATATATATATATATATATATATATATATATATATATATATATATATTTATTTCTCTTTTATCGTCTTGATCAGCCTTTCGAAAGCAGACATCATGTAGCAATAAAACGGCAACAGCTACACTAAAACAAATGATATATCTATAATCTGCAATAAATTTTAGAAATAGGTTTTTAATAAGAAAGTGTTAAATTTAATAAATAAGAAATTAGTTTTATTTGAAGTAAATTAACTTTTCCATATTATTTTACAATTTTAGGTAACATTTTGTTGCTATTCAGAAGGGAAAGATTCTCAACTCAAGAAAAATATTTAACAATCATTTGTTAACTTTACCTAAATTATTTATATCATATATGCTCAACCCCTGTAAACCAGTCATTTATTTATATCATGTTGCATCTCTTCTCTTAACAATTTATAAACAATTTATAATAGATTTAACCATTATACTAATATTCATGTATACTAACATATATCAAAATGCACTAGACCCGCTCTGTACAATAACTCGCAATGCTCTCATGCTCAGTATCTGTTGTCTGCGTGGCGATTTATGTTCGATTCTCCTTTTGTCCTCCTCCAGTAAATCTGAGTTACCGCGGACCTGCCCAGGTCGCCTACATCATGACCTCCAAGGTTACCCACATCCCCCCCCCCTCCTCCGGATCGCAACTTTCCTACACTCTGAAAATAAAAATAATCTAATTCACATCACTCCCACCATCCTTACCCTGGCCCAACAAAATATATCTGTCCCATCTGCAACAAACGCGTAACAGAAAACCAGCAATCTATAAAATGTTTCTACTGCAAAAGATTGATCCATAAAAACAAATGCTCCCCTTTTATAGGTCTGCCACATCAAAACCACACATGGACTTGCTTCATTTGCAACCCCCCCCCCTACAACTTTCCCACCACCAAACAACTCGAACAATAAGAATTTAACAATAAAAATCATTCAAATAAATATAAATGGCCTAAACAACAAACACTCAGAAATCTTTGCTTTCCTCTATAAACACAACATTGACATAGCCCTGATACAGGAAACCTATACTCCACAAAATACCCCAAGAACATCAATCTATGGATATGACTCCATTTACTCAGACACACTTCCAACAATCCACACCTATTAACAATAATTTAAATCAACCTATCCTACCATAACACTACACCAGAAACCACTAATCTATTAAATAACCCCATCCTCAACATCCAATCATTTACTACCCTCTTCAACAAAATCTCCCATAACATATTAAATATATATCCCCCACCCCACATCTCAACATTGTTCAAACAACTACAAACCAAACTTAAATCCTATCAATACATTCAACAACCTAATAATAGGAGGCGACTTCAACGCCCATCATACAGCCTAGTACAGGGAACACCTCACAGATAACCGAGGAATTCATATCCTCGACGAACTTGATACCTTAAATGTGCTAAATTACAAAAACCTCCCCACCCAAATTCCACCACAATTTAACCAATTACAAGCATCCCCAGACATCACTTTCTCCTCTTCTTCTCTCTTCACTGATTTGCCAATGATCTCTATCGGACCACGTATATATGATCATATATTAAAGCAACAAAAAAGTATAAATTGAAATTAAATTTAAATTAAAAAATTATTCCAAAAAAATTTTTGAGGAGAAGCGATCCACTTTGAAGCTATAATCCAAACCTGCGGACAAAGTCTCCTATAAAGTGAATCAATCCCAGATATGTTAAATCATATATAACCATGTTGAAAAAAAATCGTGAAAAAAACAAAAACAAAAAGAAAAACAAAAAAATTCAGAGGTTTCTGAAAAAAAAAAAAACGTTTTCTCTGTTATTGTTTGGTCAGCTTAATTAACCGATTAATCTTAGATAACTCTTCTATGCGATTTTTTTATTGGAATATTATCGTGTAATTGCTAGTAGTATAGATACTGGATATGTATGGCTCTCTTTTATTGGGCTTTTCTCTTTTATAGCGGATTGGCGTTCTTTGTTTTAAAGAAAGAATAATATTTCTTTTCCTGCTGTTGTTTGGATATATATATATATATATATATATATATATATATATATATTTCTAATATATATATATATATAATCTATATATCCACTATATATATATATAGTATATATATATTATATATATATATATATATATATATATATATATATATTATATATATATATATTATATATATATATATATATATATATATATATATATATATATATATATATATATATATATATATATATATATATATATATAATTTATATATATATATATAATATATATATATATATATTGCAATTTTCACCAGTGGTCACGGGCAGACCCCTATTCAAGGAGGGGGTGTTAAAAGATTAAGTGTCGTCATCTAACACTTATTTCGCAGATGAACGCAGGCCTTAAAGTGAGAGAGATTAAATTCAGCAGGAAACACAGAATATAGAAATGAATTCCACAGAAGAAAAGGTGATTGGAAAGAAGGAAGCACTACACCGAACAAGGCTGGAGTTACTAATATCAACACAAAACTCATGTGCAGACACAGCACCCCTTGTGCTACGAGGGCGTCGTAAAGGTGGTGGTAAGCTAGTGGTAAGCTCCTTCGAGCACTTGCCTCTGTGGTACCTATAGAAAAGAGACAAAGCTCCAACATCGCATCGCAAAGATAGAGGATCAAGTGAAATGGAAAGTACAGTTTATAAGCCTTTTGCTTTTTGACTCGACCCTGTCCAAAAGTGAAACCAGAGCCACCACCCATAATGTAATGAGAGCAGTAATCCATACACGGGAGGATGAGACTCTTGAATAGTTGGAGTAACTGAGAAGAGGAAAAAAAGTCTCGCAGTCACAACAGAAATTTCATCACCCATTGATATTTAAGGTCTCCAAGATATTTTATTTTGCTTATGCTGATTCCAAGAATGTTTACATTGCCAACAGGAGAGACGTGAAAACCATCTAAAGAGATAGGAAAGTTAGAAGGTCTCTTAGAGAGAGAGAGAGAGAGAGAGAGAGAGAGAGAGAGAGAGAGAGAGAGAGAGAGAGAGAGAGAGAGAGAGAGAGAGAGAGAGAGAGAGAGAGAGAGAGAGAGAGATTTGTGGAACTTGGGTTTTTTTAAGAATTGAATTTCACAAGGTTGAGACGGCACCACCGGAAAATTCTATCCAGATCAGCGAGAATAGAATCGGAAAGATAAAGGCGAGATGAAATAATAGAAGCAAAGATGGAGCTGATTTGAAATGAGTTAATGAATAGAGGGTCGTGTCATCGGCATATGAATGAATAGAGTTAGATAATCAACTGAGAAGATTATTAATGAAAAGCAGGAATAGAGTAGGAAATAAGATAGAACCCTGAGGAACACCATTACTGACATGGAAAGAAGAAGAAGTCGTCCTGTCAGTAACAGCCGATATTGAAAAATTTGAAAGAAAGCTAAACAAAAGTAAGCAAAGAGAAGGAAGAAACACTAAGGAGGGGAGCTTGGAAAGTAGTGGCGCGTGCCATACCCGGTCAAATGCCTTAGATATTTCTCCCCATAGTCCCTAGGTTAGGAAAACCATAAATCAGTTAGATATGAAAGTATGTCACCAGTAAGCATCGAGAGCCGAAAGTCGTACTGGTGATCGGAAAGAAGAAAATGAGATTCCAGATGAACGAAGAAATGATAGTTGAGAAGAGTTTCAAAGATCTTAGATAGGATACAAGTGAGGGCTATAAGGTGATAGATAGAAGGATCAGAACGGCTACATATTTTCGGAATTGGTTGGATATTTGCGCTCTTCCAACACTGTTGGAAAGCGGTAGTTTTGAGGCATAGAGAACGTAGTTGAACCAGAGGTGGTGCCAGCTCAGAAGCACACCCCCTCAAAGCTCTGGGAGGAATGCCATCCTGGCCCTTCATAGATTACAGGAGCTCATGCACCCGATCAAATGTAATTACAGGTAAAGGCATGGAACCCTGAGAGGAGGAGGAGGAGGAGGAGGAGGAGGAGGAGATATGCCAGAGTCTTCCATGACCAGGGTTAAATTAGAGAAAAACAGGAGGCAGAAGAGATATTCCTTTCTCAGCTAAAGTATTAGCAACAGAACCATCAGAGCAAATAAGAGAAGGAAAGGCAGATTTACAAAAGTTGTTAGAGATAATTTTGGCAAGAGACCAGAAAGGTCTGTTAGTAGCAGAGCCAAGGTGGTCAGCGCACATTCCTTTAATGAAAGTCCGCTTTGCTCGTATAAGAGTATTCCTGTAACGATTTCGAGCTGAATGAAAATTTGCGAGAATGATAGGAGAAGGAGAATTTTTCCACTCCCGATACGCACTGTCTATAGCTTGAATGGCTCGAGAACAAGCACGATCGGACCGTGAATTTTGAAAAGATAAATATTTAGTCGAAGAAGGAATGGACCTGCTCAACCCATCAACGAATATAGTTCCACACATTATCGGCAGTAGCCGAAGCGTCTTTAGAAACAAAACAATCACTCCAGTTACAGCTGGCGCAGAAGCGGCGTAAAACAAAGCCCCCAATCGACCCGATTAAAGTTCCAGAAAATACTCTTAGGGCAGGATATAGCTGTTGGAGAGAAAGTATTAAAATTAAGATTTACCGATAGTAGCGAAGGTAGCGTATTTAAAGTATTTAAAGAGAGAAGGACTAGTGGTGAAACATAGGTCAAGTTTTTTCAAAAATTGGTTGAGAAGATCCGGAATATATGTTGGTTGCCAAATA
>JABUQX010032973.1:25000-27500 GCA_015478945.1 Trachelipus rathkii
AAGGGTCTTAAGATAAATCCAGGTAAGAGTAAAGTGTTAGTGTTTGAGGAGGAGGAAACAGATGAGGGGATGGAGTTAGAGATTAGAGTAGGAGGTGTAGTACTGGAAGAAGTAAAGGTTTTCAGATATTTAGGGATGGATTTGGGTAAGGAAGGAGGGATGAAGGAAGAGATAGATCATAGAGTAGGAGAAGGAATGAGAGCATTGAGTGGTTTGAGGGAATTATGGAAAGGGGGGGATTTATCACATAAACTCAAGATAAGTATGTTTGAAAAAATTTGTGTTCCAGCGGTACTATATGGGTGTGAAACATGGGGGTTGAATGCTAGGTCCAAGAAGAAATTAGAAGTGTTTGAGATGAAAGGGTTGAGAGCGGTTTGTGGGGTTAGTAAAAGAGAGAGGATTAGGAATAGGGTAATAAGAGAGAGATGTGATTGGAAGAATGGTTTGGTGAGAAGAGCGGAGTAGGGAATGTTAAGATGGTTTGGACATCTGGAGAGAATGGAGGAACAGAGGGTGGTTAGGAGAGTTTGGGAGGCGGAGGGGATAGGAAGGAGAGGAAGGGGGAGACCAAGAAGAAGGTGGATGGATGGAATAAAGGAAATGTTGGAGGAGAGAGGGATGAGGGTGGAAGAAGGTAGGGTGTTGGCGAGAGATAGAATGGAATGGAGGAGGTGGGTGAGGGCGAGATGAAGGAAATATGTATTAGGGAAGCTGCACGTACCACTACCCCGCTTTTGCGGGAATAAGTGTTTATAAAAAAAATAATAATAATATATATATATATATATATATATATATATATATATATATATATATATATATATATATACCTATATATATATATATACTATATATTATGTACTATATATATATATATATATGAGTCGACGCTACGGTGGAGAATGGAAGCATTGAAAGAGATGGAAAAAAGAAAAAGAGATTTAGAAGGATGAGAAGAGTACCAAGAAACACAAGAGCTTGCAACGAGGGATTAGAAGTTTGAGTGCTGGTGAAGGAGATGGTTCCTGAGAGAACATTTGTTCAGACTGTGAAGAAACTTTTTAGAAATAGTAATTACAAAATTTTATAAAATTTAAACAAAATTAAAAAATTAAAATCTATTTTAATATAACGGAGGAGCACCAAAATTTTAATCTTGATTCTTTTTGATATAACAAAAGTTAATTAAATTAATAAATGGACCAACATCATTTTGGATTTAGTTATTTATTATAAGAAGATAAGAAGAATGGACATTCGGCGGAGTCGGCTCGTATAAGTCAAGAAGGAATGGATCAAGCACCAAAATGGCGTCCGGTAGCTCAGCTGTTAGAGCACTCGCCCAACTAAGCGAAAGACCCAGGTTCGTCACTGGTCGGTCGTCTGAGTGTGTTACTCTCTTCTTGGCTCCGTCTTGCTCAGACTTAAAAATTGAGCACACACCCTCCTAGAGCTTTTGCCCGTGAGTGTATTGTATTTTTAGCCATATATAAAAATACATATATAATAGAGAAATTTATAACATATATATATAATTTACTCTATATATATATATATATTTGTACTACTCTCCTATATATATGTATATATATATATATGTCGACTCTCAGTAATGGCAGTCATGTGTAGAATAAACGGAATTGAGACTGATGCTTTAAAATTAATAGTGGAGTGAGTCAGGGATGTGTCATGTCTCCTTGGCTATTTAATATGCAAATGTATGAGGTGATTAAAGAATTAGAGGTAGAGGGAAGTGGCTAGAATAATGGAGAATGGAAAGAGAGTGAATGGAGCCCTGCTTATTTGCTCGCTGATGATTTGGTTTTGAGTGGCGAATCCGAAGAAAGTTTGAGAGGATTGGTAGAAAGGTTTGAAAGTAAATGTAGATAAGAGTAAGGTGATGGTAGTGAGTGAGGAGAGTCCGCGGTGTGAAATCATGTTGGATGGTGAGCAATTGGAACAAGTATCTGAATTTAAATATTTAGGCAATATGTTAAATGAAAAAGGGACGGATGATGTAGAGTGTAGTAGGAAAGTTGTAAATGGTAGGAAGGTGGTTGGTGCAATTAAATCCTTAATTGGTGAAAACAATTGAGTGAGTGCGGTAGGGTTTTGCATGAGGGCATTTGTTACCAGTGTTAATGTATAGTAGTGAAACTATGGTGTGAAATAAGAGGTATAGATCTAAGGTACAATCTGTTCAGATGGACAATTTAGGGGCGCGTTGGTAAAAAGAATTGATAAAATGAGGGATGGACGTGTTAGAGAGTTGTGAAGTGTAAAGAAGGGAATAAATAAGAGAACAAAGGAGAATGTGTATTAAGATGATTTGGTTATATTGGAAAGGATGGATGATAGTCGATTTGTAAGCGGATGTATAGTCAGAGTGGTGTGCTGGGAATCGACCGGCTGGGAAAAAGTGGATTAAGTCAGTAAAGAATGTTTGAAGGAAAGGAATGTGAGGTGCTTTGGCAGAGAGAGATAAGAAGGTACATAG
>JABUQX010032974.1:0-30000 GCA_015478945.1 Trachelipus rathkii
TTATATACCTAATAATTATAATATATATTATATATATATATATATATTATATTAATATATAAGATCTATGACCCTTGTATCGACAGACTAATATCCACTCTCTTACTCAATCATAGTTTGCTAGCTCTACTTAGATACAGTGCAATACAAGTATATTTGTTCATATGCTTATTACGCATCCCTCTAATCTTGAGATATATATAAATATATTATTATATATAATAATATTATATATATATAATATATATATATATATCATATATATATATTATATATATATATATTCGCATTTTGACTCTCGCATTCTCAAAAATTAAAAATTACATTATTTCATTGGCATAGTAATTCGGAAGTGCTAGTAGAAAATGGGCTAAAAGTACTTGTAACAAAATTTAACAACTTTGCTTGATTATTCCGATAATGAGTGACTTAACTAAGGTCATATCAAGGTGTGACAGTAATTTGAGTCACACTCAATCGAAATCTAGTAATATTAATACTGATAGGCTCGTAGTTGTGAAAGTATACTTTGTTTTTTTTTTTTCACGCTCAAGATCAACTGTTGAAGGCAATTTCCCCAATGGTATCCTTTCCAGTGTGGTTTGGGGATTACTTCGATTTTGTTTCCATGACAACGCAAAACAGTACATTTTTGCAATCGTATTTATTCTCGGAAGGAAGAATGATATCTGGGTTTAAGAGCTAATAGGGCAAACAAAGGAAAATGATTAAAAGAGTAAAGGGATCCCCATATTCCAGCTTTAAAGAACGAATCAGATTTACTCTTTGTAAACTATACAGAAAACATGAGTTCTGTTACCGATTAGGATACAAATTTGACGGATTGATCTGGATATTGAAAAAGTATATTTTAAAAATCTCTACTCTCTCTCTCTGCCTCCTCTCCTCTCTCTCTCTCTCTCTCTCTCTCTCTCTCTCTCTCTCTCTGCTCTCTCCTCTCTCTCTCTTCTCTCTCTCTCTCTCTCTTCTCTCATATTTTTTTTATATAGTATATACTACATATATACATATATATATATTAATATACTTCTATATATATATATGATATATTATTATATATATTATCTATTATATAATATATATAATATTAGGATGGGTCTGGTTATAATAGGGTTTCCAGGAGGGGCAAGCTTACTTAACATATATTATATCTATATATATATATACTTATAGTATATATATATATATATATATATAATATATATATATATATATACTATGCTTATGATATATAGTATATATATTATATATAAATTATACTAGTTACTATATTAATTACTATTTATATATATATATATACGTACATATATATATATTATAGTATATATATATATATTATAATCTATATATATATATAAATTATATAATATTATATATATATAAATATATATGTATAATATAATTATATATTATAGTACTATATATATATATTACATATATATTACTTATTATATATATTAGACATTATTACTAGCATTATATATATATATATTATATATAGTAATTAATATATCTATACTATTTATATATATTCATATCTTGATATAATTATATAATATAACTATATCGGTACTTATAGTTATATATATATTATAATTCTATACTTCGGGGAAATGCGTATACTTCAACTTTAAAAATAAACAAAGTTAATTAAATCTTTATTTAAATAACATTATTTCTTTTTTGTATGATCATAAGCTTGTTTATAGGAATATTCACAGGATACAACTGCAAGTAATTTTAATACCCTTTAAATAAGACAACCGCAAATAGAATTTAAGATTTTAAGGTTTTTGTAGGATCGCCCGCTGGAATTTGGTTCATTTGTATCGGTCAACTTCGGTAAAATCCCTTGATAATAATATATCGTACCGTATAATAGTACTCCTGTGCTATATAATAGTTATTACTATATATATATATATATATTAGATATTATATATTACTAAATATTATATATATATGTATATATATATTATGATAATATCATAATTACGATGATACTACCGTATATAGTTATATATATATATAGTATATATATATATAATATTATCATATATATACTTATATATATATATATATATAGTATATATATATATATAATATTATATATAATATATATATACTGTATATTATATATTATATATATATATTATATAGTATATATTAATAGTATATTACTATAGTAATATAGCTATTATATATAGTTATATAATATATATATTTAAATATTATGTATAAATATTAATGAATATATATATATGCTATATATATATATTATATACTATATATATATTATATATTATCGTATTAATAATATTATATTATATAATTATATGTATATCATTGAATTAATTACTGGTAGTACACTTCACCATGTGTGGCAGAATCTACTAGTGTACCGTAGCGGTCAACTTGTCACTATATACCTGCGATATTGATTATCTTATTATGATTCGCATATAATCGATTATTCACTCTAGCTTCATCCATTCATTATGACCTACACGTAATCTAGAGTTATACTCCTAGGTAGATATAGTAATACTAAGTATTCAAGTGATTGCTCTCGTGTTCTATTACTCACCAGCCTCCTATTAGCACGGACGGATAGCGGCCGCTCGTCACTTCTCCTATAATATATATATAATATATTATTAGTGGATATCAGCTATATATAAATTCCTGAATAATAATTACCTCTTAGTCGTATATAAATTCTACCTAATAGAAGTACCTATAAATCCTTACCAGATTTATACTAAGTATCGATATCTCTCACTCGTTTCATTATCTATCTATTATTAACTGATTATCCTTATAGATACCTATGTAATATCAGTATTCAATCCATATATACATATTTCGTTACAAATACACCTCGGCGTGAAGTATATCCACAATATATATAGCGTTTAAGCTCACTAAGTAGCTATCTACCTGTAATGTTACTGATTTGTGATCTGGTCTATATCGCGTCTACAATTGTCAGTAGTGGTACTAATACTCCGGTTATCTTCTCGTATACTAATATTACATAATTATACCTATACTAATATATATATATATGATATTAATATTATAGTAGTGAATAACAGTATATGAGCATATATCCTCTACGCTCTACTATTAATGATATTGTACTGTCCCGTGTGGATGTATTATATAACGCGTATACTAATCTATCATTATATAATATTACCGCCTCTTCACTCGTATAATAAAATTAATATATAACTTACTATTCAATCACATTATCGTTCCTTCCCTCTTAGAGCGCTATTACCTGCTCATTGTTAATGAATTTGAATCCTCCCATTATTCAATGGTCCTTATATTACTCTCGGGTGTAACTATACGAGTGATCATATCTCGTATTATATTATATATTATAATATTATATATATATATATATATATATATATATATTATATATATATAATATATATCTCTATATATTATTATATATATATAATATTATATATAATTATATAATATACTATTATATATGATATATATATATATATTTATATATATATATATATATATATATATATATTAATATTATATATATATATATATATATATATATATATATATATATATATTATATATTATATATATATATTATATTATATATATATATATATATATATTTATATATAATATAATATATAATTATATATAATATATATATTATATATATATTATTATATATATATATATATTTATATATATATATTATTTTATTATATTATATATATATATATCATATATATATATATTTATATATATATATATATTATTTATATATATATATATATATATATATTATATAATATAATTATATATTTATATATATATTACTATATATATATATTTATATATTATTATTATATATATATATATTATCTATATTTATGATACCACCACTCCACGGGCAATGCCCTTTTCAAAGGAGGGGGCAAAAAAAAAAAAAAAGTAAATAAATAATAAAAAAAAAATACATAAAAGAAAACAAATTTAACAATAAATTGGAAAGGTAAACCCACCTGTCCCCTTTACCTAGCGCAATTCCTTTTCAGGTGGGGCGCAGAGGTGTGATTTCTTACAATAGAGAAGTTGGAAAGTGTGCGGGAAAAAATAAAAGGAATGGCCAAGCGCAGTTCACAAAACAGATGTGCGCTGGAGGGAAAGAAGGAGGTACCACAACGGAGTTTGATCCTTGTCCATAAGTATCCACACACCGCATATTTTTGTATATGACGAGGAGAACATAGATGGAGCTCCAACATATGACACAAAGTATATGTAATATACAAACTCCTCGTAGTTATCTAACAGTTGAATGGATGCGACCGCTTGATCGGCATAGATCGTTGTCACGCACTGCGGTGCGTCCGTATCGGTATAACTATATCTGAGGATCGGCTGGTCGCTCGACCGAGCATCACGGCTGATGGTATCAATAAGTTGCTAGTCATCTGGTGGGCTCACACATCGCCACTGACTTCAGTTGCTCACTACCATGGTATTCAATTGTACAACCTTGATCAGAAAAGGAGATAGTCTCCACCAACGTTTCACGACGCTAGTCCTCTGGCAATGAGGAACTTCTGGGATGGTCTAGAAGACAACTCGGCCTCGTCGAGGCTCGTATCCCGCGTTGAGACAGCTTTCACCCGTGTGTTCCTTTATTTGAGAGTCCTTCCCATTGTGCGATTTGATTGTATTCACACAGACTTTTATATCCAATCGAACTCACAGGAGCTGAGTCGACATTTCTGTATAGATTATTCAGCCGATTCATAACCTTTTCTCACACTCCGTGCCCCCAGCAATTACAAATGAGATGAGTAAACAAATGAATATAGTTCTTATACGTGAAAATACAGGGATAGTCGAAATAAGACCTGTGTATGTAAACGTCAGGAAAGAACACAGGTATCTGTAAAGACCAAGACAAGAAAACAAAATGTAACGCATTATAGATATAGGCACTATTATATATTTATAATCAGGTATAAATTCCCAGATCACTTACTTTGAGTAGCAGCGCCGATCTTGCAAATCACGTATGTTAATGTAGAGTACTCCCAAGACAAATTCAAACTATATATTTATATGTTTTAGTCCTATCGAGCCAGTTCACGACTTGTTTTATATGATGTTGTTTATCGAAAGTGATATTAATAGACTACATTATAGGCTCACTCACTCAGACCTATTATGCGGAACTGACTGTAATGCCGGATAGATATATCAAATATATGGTAGTAGCAATAGGTTATTTTTTTTAGTAAGAGGGAGATATGAAAGTAACTGTTGATTTTTTCAGATGTGTATGAACTCAACAATAGTATACGGTGATTTACTATCACAAATTGAGAAATTCCACCCCAAATCTCAGCTCTGGTACAAGATTTGAATCAGATAAGCTGAGTAGAAGTATTTTAAATATGACAGAGGTCTACGTACAAACGATATGAGGATGCCACAATTTAGTATTACGTTGACAGGTAACGCGAAGTAGGTGACCTAAATCGTCTATAGGATAAGAGCATCAGTACAGTGTTTAGAAGTGCAGCTATTAGAGTAATCGTGATGGATTTGATTTAAAAAGATAGAGAATTAAAAGTTGGAGATCAAACAACCTGAGGAACACCCACAATATTTAAGAATAAGGATACGAATGACGTTTCGCGATCATACCATAGCATAGAATATCATGGATAACGCATCTATTGAATACTTTCTTAAAAACTAATCTGAACATCACTAACTAAGGAGCTAAGCAATAGCTGTAAAAGGTAGACGAATCCTGGGCTGTCAAAGATAACACTGCGTTATAGGCCTTTTCTATCTAGAGTTACTAGTTAAGTAGCTCGACTCATCCGCCTATAAGTTGATCACTCGTGATTAAAACGTTCGTTAGTATATGTATGTTATAAAGCTCGTACCCTCACATCGATCATACAATCCATTGATCTTCAAATAGTGAGAGCAGTAAGGATCCGAATATGTTACTGATACTACATCAGTAGCATTAGGAGAAGGATAATATAATCCACCAGTTTAATCTCTCACGAACGTCGAAAGGCCTACTGATACTGAATCTTGAAAGAATAGGGAAATGAGATTCTATATTTAATGATCGAGGAATTAATTGAGAGTTTAAAGGAAGAGTTTCAATAATGATTCCTTATATATAAGCATTTTAGGATGTGTGTTAATAGTCACAATTTAGTCCTGAATATTATAGTAAGAATTCAGAGCGGCTACCTTTTTTTAGATTATGGTATGTATTATAAATTACAAGTGTATGCTCTCGTATCTCCATCATTGAGGCCCAACACTTTCTTCTCAGTCCTCTCGCTATAATATTCGGTCAAGGTTGTTAAAGTTTAAAAGAGACGGGCCCCTCCTCAGAAGCATACTCCCCTGAAAACACGAGGAGGAAGATGACACTTGGGCACTGTCCTCCGGACTTTACATTTAGCATTTTTGAGTATGCTTCATAGTAACTACCCGAGGTCTATGTGACAGTATATGACACGCTAGACAGAACATAAGTGCGATCAGCTCGACCTGAGAGGGATGGGGCTGAGGGAAGAGCAGGGGCAGAATAAACGATCAGGGGTACTATCTGCCGGGTGGAAATATTAGATGCGAAGAGCCTCACCAAACGACTGATTGAGCCTTTTCGGACCGGGCCTCCGTGTGATCAGCTCTATATTTACAACATTCAACCTGCGTGTAATCTCAACTGAAAGTTATATTGAAACTCTTGGACAGATATGATTTTATAAGACAAAAGCGTTCATTAGCCGTCATACACTTAGTCTCTAGCTCCTATTTTAAAGCCGTATGTAAAGTGTCTGAGAAGGCTACGGGAGTAATGTCGCTCAAGCGACAAGATATAACTCCCTTCCTAGTGCAGTCTCTAGTGTCGGCCAAACATCACGCCTTATTCGAGCCCCATAGCTACATCCGAATGATATAACAGAGTTTCTTCTCCTCCTGCCTTAATAATCCCCAGAGGATTGCGCGCCAACGAGTCCGACCCTCGCCATAACTCATTAAGATTAAGAGCACCGCCATGTCACTTCCTGGTATTAGAGTGTGACATAGTGTGAATTCGTGTACTGCGACGCTCTTTGCTCTCGCCCTCTGACAATCTACCCATACTATCCGGCAAAGTGATTCATCCTGCCTCCCGTCCTTGTGTCAGAATTCGCGCTCTTGCTGACTCACGAGAACTACACGAACTTTCTCCGCGGCAATGACATCACTCCGAGACCGCGGATGTCTCGAACTTATGGCGCGCTGCGAACCAGGATGATGTGTGAGACAAGAACTGGAGCGAATGTCGTACATCTTCCGCGCAATATGACTATATCGCGCCATGATTATAGACAACTCCAACACTATCAATTAGCGATCTCTGGGTGTGGCAGAATGTGGTCCGCTAACTTACACATAACAAGCGCAGAGAACGTGTACCATTCCAGCGGATACTATAATTCACCTAGCTGATTTTCATCCTTTATCAAGTCCTGATAGCTCCTTTCTTGTCCTCTACACTCTCATAACACATGTCCTCTGATCCAATATGTTCCTGTTGCAATCTATCAATTCTCTCGCTCTCCTCTAATATATTCGAGCCTATAGTGCCTATCTACACTGACACTCTGGTGTTCGCGAGTGTGATATAGAGCAAAATGATGCGAGCTCTGTTCTACTAGCATTTCAGCTAAATAACCTTTTAGTTAGACCATCCATAAAGTGGTGTGTGTGTGATTTAGCTCTCACCGATAATCTAACCCGATAATGAAATTTGGGAAGATTATAGAGCTAGTCTGATGCTCTTTCTGGTGAGCCTCGAGAGAAGACGGAAGAGATATCAAAAGCCGAACCTAAGAATGCGTATAGTGTGAGTAGCGAGGTTAACTTTTTAATAATTTGATATCTTAGGACGATCCTATATATACAGACTATAATAATAACTACATATATTTATTTAACTCTTACTATTACGTATTTAATTTAATAGTAATATTATTATAATTAACTTTCATTAATTTACTGTATATAATAAATATATAATATATTAAATATTACATATATATATTATTATATTATATATATATATATATATTAATAATATTTTAAAGCAGGGTGTAATATAGTAATAGTCGGTATAGTCTAATGTAAAGAGTCTATAAGGTAACTATTGTATTCAAAGTATGACTATAGTTTGCGTACTTCATGTTGTAGTCTTCGTGTCTCTCGTCGTGGTTATATTCGGAATATTCGATACTTGACGGCCTGGATAAGTTATAAACGAGTACGTGTTAACTCCGTAGATTATTCTACTCTTCTATATAATATACTCATAAGGTGCTATTCATACATGTAATGAATGTAAATAGTTCGGTGGTAGTCTCCGCTATGCTAATTGAGATAACTTTTACAAGAGGATAGAGTCGCTGATGTTCAAGGTGAGCTCGGATACAAGGTATACGTTCTATGAGTGCAAGGTATAAACAACTCTCTCTATTAGACAAGACGATTATCCACACAACCCTCGTAGTGTGCATACTCCGCTCATTATTCCGTAGATTGAAAGACCGCACTAATGCCCTCTCCACACAAGACTTAATTCCACGACACTACTCAATATACGGTCGATGTGTGCGACATGGGACTCGCGAGCACTCACGTATTATATATCACTCTTTCGCCGAAGCTCATCCAGTCTCAGCTCAATGTCTCTCTATTATACGCATAAGCCATATCGTCCGCGTGTACCGCTTCTCGAAGGTATAAATATTCTCTCAGTGACACATCTCGTAGAACTACAGTCCGATATAAATAGAGGATCGCACCTTTGCCCAATGCGTCGACCCGCAGGATACTCACCCATGGAGTGGTGTGGTCCCTCAGTGCTCGCTGTGGCGCCCACCCTAAAGTTAAATGGCGGCGCAGTCTCGCCCCTTCGATGCTGCATATATATATATACTAGTTTAGTGTTGTAGGTGTGAACCTTAACTGGTACAGGATCACTACGTCGAGGCAGTATAAAATTATAAATTAGATTCCTGATAAAGTCTAGTCGGACGCACTGTTATATGTCTCGCTATACACCTATAGTGTCATGTTAATCTCCGCCAGCTATTGTATTATCTAGTAATTAGATAATTGTCGTGCCGTTTTGTTGGTAATCTCTCATCTTAATGCACGCAGACGTATATATATAAATCTAGTTTTCCACTAGTGTATACTATGGTTATGATAGTTACGTGTGGCTCTGTGTATATGATATATATATATATAATATTATACCTTAACCTTTGTCTCGTACTATAGGCCATTCTAATATGTATATATTTATATATATAATATATACTATATATATAATTATGTATCAGGGTTTCCTATGGAGTCATCCGTATATTGGACCTATCTCTCGTGCATATCGTTAGTTGTTGTCGCTACTATACCGAACTCTGATACAATATATATATATATATTAATATAACCTCAAGAGTACCCTCCCATTTTCCCCCATTTTATGGTATATAATATATATATTATATATATATATATATTATACGTATATTATATATTACTATAGTATGTATATTATATATATATATATATATTATATATATATTATTATACTATAATATATTTATATATATATATATATATTATTATTATACGTGGTAGTGATTGTTTACGTTATTCATGCATAATCGCCATACTTACTCTTCTTATGACATGATTGCTCGCAACTAATTCTCTCCTCATTGTGATTTTATAATTTACATTAAAGTATCGTATTTCAGTATCATTATATATAGTAGAATTGATCCCTTTCTTCGATTTTATTATTATATATACCCTCGACATACTCTAATATATATCTCACTCACCTACTCATTATATATAGTATGGTCTATGTTACGTGTATTTTATGTTTCTATAATTATCGTATCTCATATATATAGTGTGACGAGGCTATTAATATATACCCAATTACATGCTCATAATTTATAGCGAATTCTTGTGCGGGGTGGTTACTAATATGATTTACTACTCAAATAAAATGGACGTCTGATCGTCTTGTGTTGGTATATTGGATGGTTATTATATTTGTAGTTTTATTTTTTATACCTCACTAATTATTGGGGGGGGGTTTATACCTTTTCCCCCCGTTACCTGGTCCTCTAGTTTGATCATTTTACTTAGTGTATATATATAGTGCGTTATATTTTTGTATACTAGAGTTTATAATGATATATAATGATATATTATAATATATATATATATATATAATATATATAATATTTTAATATAATTAATAAATAATATATAATATTATATATATATATAATTATTAATATATATATATCATTATATATATTATATATTATATTAATATTATATAATAGTTAAATAATATATTATATATTTAATATATACTATATATAATAATTTATTAATATAATATATATATTATATATATATATAATTATATATTATATAATATTATATTAATATATAATATATTATTATATATAATTAATATATATATATATATATCATATATATATATATATATATATATATATATATAATATATAATATATATTAATATTCAATATATCAATATAAATATATATTTGTTATTTATATATATCAATATATCAATTATAATATATAATTATTGTTTATAGTATATATATTATTAATATAACCTATTAATATAATATGTGTGTATATATATATTTAATTATATATATATTATATATAATATTATATATATAATATATATAATATATTCTATATATATAATTAATAATATACTAGTTATATATATATAATATACTATATTTACTATTATAAATAATATATATTATATGGATATTAATATAATATATATAATATATATATTATTTAATATATTTATATATATATAATATATATATATTAAATATTATATTTAAAGGTTTAGACATAGTAGGGTGTCATAAGGGGGTCGACCCCCCAAAGATTATAATTTTTAAAACGATTCAAAATTTTTGTAATTTCCTTTATATAATTTTATTCATATTATTATATAATAAATAATAATAATTATATATTAATAATATATAATATATAATAATATTAAATAATAATTATAATAATAATAATTAAATAATAATAATAATATAATTAATTAATAATTTATAATTAAATAATTAAACGCCTTGTGGCGTAGGGAGGTTGACTCTGCACGACTTTTCATCTGAAGTAAGGAAGAATGAGTTTCCAATCCTCCACGTTAGCAGTATTAGGTGTAAGTTTTTATCTTATACTTGAGGTTGCAATACTTAAAACTCAGGACTTTGTAAACACTATGAGTTGCGTGCTGGGTTTGGGATAGCCAGCTCTATAATAAGTAATCGATTTCCTGTTAGTACCCCCCTAGTCCCTCTGAAAAGGTAAGGTAAAGTACGTCTTAAAAGGAGCGTAAGTGTTTAATATATATACTATTAATATAAATAATATAATAATAATTTTAATATATATAATATTATAATATAATTATAATTAAATAATATAATTAATATTATAAATAATATAGAATATAATAATATATTATAATTAATAATATATTATATGATAATTATTTAATATAAATTAATAATATAATAATATATAATATATAAATATATATAAAATAATTATAATAAATTAATATAATTAAATTAAATAATAATTAATATAAATAATAATTAAATAAATAATATATATTAATTATAATAATTAAGATAATAATTAAATTATAATAATTAATAATTAATCAATAGTTTAAAATAATTGTAAAATATAATGATAAATAATTATATATATTAATGGAAAATGAGGAGCAATGTTTAGAGTAGTTTCCGTAACGATTAAAGCTGCAAAGAGGAAGAAATATCCTAATACCTTATTGATATTATATAAAAATTATTAGACCAGGGATTTAAAATGTTAATAGGTTTCTCAATAATATTTACAGTAATGAGATAAGAAATTATTGAAAAAGAAAATAGATATAAAAGAAATTTAAATGTAATGGATAATGTTTTGATGATGTAAATGGAAAAGTAGTTGGTTTTAGACATTTTAGTCTTTTAGTATTCTTAACATTGTCTTGTACAAAAATTTACTATCTTCAACTAAATCTTACTTCTCTATACTCTATAAATTACCATGGTTTCTAGATCGTGCTAGTTCTCGGCATTTCAAGGCTAGATGAAACTCAGTTGTCGTTATATCGGGTACTAGGTGGAAAATTTTATCGTTCTCTATAATCACTGTATCTATAGCTAATTTTCATTTCATGCACTTTAAGAAATATTACGTATGCAGGGATATACTTTTATTCACGTGAACGTGAGTCACATAAAGCGGGTTCAGATCTCAATACATACGAAAGTGCTAAACAAAGTCCTTGCCTTCTAGTTAGGGACATCTTTCTGCCTCAATCTTGTCACAAATAAAATAAATTATGTTTAGCATTCTTTAATCTGCCTTTATCTTATATTTACGTTACTGATGATTCTGTGTTGCTATTTCTACCTATTGCAAAAAGGCTAAATCTCTTACGAAAATTCTCTTTAATCGTATTTTATATTTCAAAGAACATCTGCTTCTCTTTCGTTATGATTTTGACTTGTCTTTTTGACTCAGCCTCCGTCTTTTCCTGTCTGTTTCTATATGTCTTTTCTTGTCTCTCGGTGTGCCTAGTTTGTCTCTGTTTTGTCTTGTGCTGTCTGTTTTTCTTCGTCTTGGTTTCTATCTCTGTCTTCTCTGTATATATTTGCCTCTATCTTTTAATCTTTTTTTTCTTATGCGGTCGATTCGATACACAGTTTTTCACGTGAAACTTTATGGCGTGTGACTCGCGGTCTTTTTTTCAAATTTTGTCGGATAAGATTTTTTGCTGCTTAATCGCTCCTCCTTCGTAACGTTTTTCAAATTTTGTATGATCATTCTTTACGCCCGAATCCTTAGACATTACAGACTAATGTTTCATCTGCTGACTTTGCAGCCCCTGTTTTCAAAATATCTTGCCAAACTCTGTATTGTTCAATTTCTGATCCTAACCAATTAAGTTGGAAGCTTACGATAGTAGCGTCTCACTTCAACTTGAACCTTTGGTTCACTATTTCTCTTTTTATATTGCATGGTCGTGTTTTACACGCCACTTATATCAAATTTTATATTTAACCAATTAGAAATTTCTCCTCTCTGACCAAAATTTTACTTACTAAATCCTGCTTAAAACTATACTAAGCTCTAGTCTTTATTATAAGACCATCTTTCCTACCGTTTATTGTTCGCTAGGTTATCGTACTATATAACTCAAGAACCGCTCCCACGAGAAGTGCGTGTCCTAAGACATGAAAAAAGTTATCAATATGTCTCGATAAAATATTCTTCATTATCCTTTCCCTGTCATATACGGTATGTTATGGACCGTATGGTGTTCTTCCGGCCTTAACTGCCTTGTAACCATAACGTGCATGGGGCTTAAATGATTCTTGACGTCTTAATTAGGGAGGTTAGGGCACGCTTTGTGATCCATATCATCAGTTGGTAGTAAACATAGACTACATATCCTTGATCCCGATAAGATTTGCGAGGTTATTAGGGTCAAAGTAAAAAATTGAATCAACTTGCTTTCCAAAGCCGTAACCTCAATCGATTATGGGGTTTGCACTCTCCACCTTCTTTTAGTGGTCTATGTACTCTCTATATATTAATTATAATGCTCATGATCTCTTGTGTGCATATGTGTCAAATTCAGAAATGGATTCAGTGAGTTATTTATGTACTGTGTGAGATCTTAGATCATCGCTTGCCCGAAGTGGTTCCTCGATTTTCCTAGTCTATATAGAACGATATGCTCCTCTCCAACTCTATGTGGGTTCATGTTAACGTTATGTGCGTTACCATACCATATCATATCCATGGTTCTCTAATCATGATCTCAAGTGTATGTATGATCTTCTCAATATCTATGTGGTTCCACACTTCTTCTCTCTCCCTCTCATTTATATTTCATTCTACTCTCTCTCCTTGGGAATAACTCAATGTTTACACCTCACCCTATTTCTTTACTAAGTCTCAATCTAAATTATGCTCGTCTCGTTATCCTCCCGATACGGTTTGTCACCGTTTCATATAGAAGATTGACCTGACTGCGTACTTAATTCCACTTTTCCTCATTTACTTAATTTCACAAGTCTCTGCTAATTTCTGTTCGAATGAAATTAGACTCTTTTCCCGTCGTGATATTTGTGTGAGACAGTTTTCGTGAGCTCCTCCTAATCATCTCGTGAGAGTTCACAATATCTCTTTATATCCAATAACACCCACACTTCACATGGCCTATGACACGACCATAATTTAATTGAGTTCCACCTAAAGGACCCTTGCATATACCATATCACTTTAATCTATTCACCGTCATGTCCCGAGAAACTCGTTTCCTCCCTTTCTCTGCTTTTAGTTACCAATGAATTCGAACAACCATTATAATTCGGATATCACATAATTGATCGGATAACCTTAATACACAATACTAAAGCTTGAAATTGTCTGGAATCTCCGCTCCTCTAAACCAAGTCATCAGAGTGGTTCGCAAACATTTAAAGATACTAATAGGGACCCTCTCAGCAATAAGTGTACCATGCTGGAGGATTCCTCTCATTTGTAAGAGAGTTATCTGCGAGAACTCTTTTTTCCTTCTTCTCAAGCTCTTATCGCAACAACACCTATTACCAAATAGTCCATTATAGATTTATTATAGATCCTATTAGTTTGCCTCGCTCTCCTTTCACCTTCTCCTTGGACAACACTTCTCCAAACTCTCTGTGGTGGTTCAACGTATAACCTCCGGCTTTACCTGCCTTGATTACGAATGGAATTATTCCACCAGGAAGATGTTGGGCCTTCCTGTTTTCAACCCAACTTTTGAAGTAGAAATTGTAGTTTTCCTAGGTCGAAAAAGTCCCAATACCCCGAAAATAAGGGAGAGAGAAATTTTTGTAATAATGATATACTTTCTCCTCGTCAAACTTTCCTCTGATTTCCATTTACGTGATACCCCACCTCTTGTCTAGTTCTTGCCCCGCTCCGTCTGTACTGTTTGCGTTTGCACTTAATTATACTGGATCAAGTTATGCAGATCAATTTAGGTAAAATCTTGAAGGGGAGATTGTTTTGTAGAAGCCGCCCGAAAAGTGAGATACATATAGATCCTCAGTGCGGCTAATCCCATCCACACTCCTTCATCTAAGAAGCGCGATGTCTGCAACAAAAGCGGTACGAGTGTCTCCTAACCAGCATGCACGCGCTCTACTATATGCGTCAACATTCATGAGTAATGATTCTTCTCGGAGATCGCTGTGGTCGCGACCTTCCTTTTTCCACCACCTCAACTAAAATTCATTGTTCGGCGTTAGATTGCTCTTTAAGATATTTTCCATGTGAATATATATTATGAATTTTTAATTTCACTCTTTAAATATATTGCTTCCATTTTCTTGTACTTCTCATGTCGTGCTGGATATTATTTTAGCCGTCAATTTATCCAAGCCTTCCTAAGTATGTTAGTCCTGGTTCTCTATGCATTTATAGAGTGTCTCTGCATATCTTTATTACAATCTGCCTCTCTATTTAGCGCCTATGTCGCTCTATAGAGCGAGAGAGTGGTGCTGATGAAGTGGGAACTGAGAAAATAATAGGATTTTTTGTAGATGCTTCATTATGAAGGTACGATTGATTTTCGTGCTCTAACACCTTTACATACTGCTCACAATGCTTCCATTTTTCATGAAGTTTTTAGTTTTCGACAGCTTTTAACGGTGTTTTTTAAAGATTGAATACAACCGATAACGCGGTGGGCATATAATAATGTATTCGGTGCACATAAGTCGTAAAGACTGAGAGTACTACTTGGCATACACTTATTGCCAAATACATAAAATTGAAGGTTTTACAAGGTATTGTTAATCAGCTTAAAAAGGCAAACGCAAACTTACTATAATTCCTCTAGCACTCTCACACTACTCAAGAATTTTTGACTATCTTAATGTACGCAACTAACTAACAGATTTAGATATATCACTCTTTCAAACTTAAAATTTTCACACTTGTAGTAAATATTTCTTAAGTTTACTTTGATCACACACAAAAATCATAAATCTACCATTAGCTATTCTACCACAAGTCATCATCATATTTACAGTAATTTTAGACATAAATTACCTTCTTATCCCCCTCTACTAATTGTGCACCTTTATTTACCACTAACTAATTCCAAATATAACAAATTTCACACTCAACACACTCACTTTACACCGTTTTCCTTTTCAATCTTTGTTTTACAGTTCATAAAGTAGAGTACAATATTCAAATAAAAAATTTGCTTACTACTTTCTATAAATTAACATTCAATGTTTTTTTAACCTCCCAATCTTTCATGTTATTTGCTAAATAAACAATTCCATCCTCTAGATTCCTCTGACTATATTCATGTTCCTGTATAGTGGTCTACTTCTTGCGATCTTCCATTGGATTGGATAATGGCAATTGCTTATTCGTGACCCGAAATCCGACTTCTCCGAGGATCGAGTGGCATTAAGCATTTGAACTTTGGGATAAAATAATAGAGACAAATAAACCAGTTAGTTTCTTTTGCAAGCACGAAAACAAAGACTTGCGCAGCACAATAGCTACCACCGTAGCATAAGTCCTGCTTTCGCCTTTCCTAACGCAAATCGGTCCTAACCATGACGATGTAGAGGGCCACCATTGCTCATTTCCATCTTCTTCATGCCCCAGAAAAGTGAGGGGTAATAAAGGAAAATTCGGGAGAATGATCTCGGTAATCGGTGTGTCCTAATTCCTAAATGAATAAGAAAGTGTGACGGGGTGAGATAATTATAAGGTAAATGTGTATAATTATAGTTGTGTAAAGCTAGTGAAAATCTGGTGAGGTAATAATATCTTATCGATACTGAGATTGATAAAAAGTGTTTTGTTCTGTCGTAAGGGGTGATTTCTGAGATAGCCAAGAATGTATTAGAGAGATACTGCTGCAACAGGCACAAAAAGAGACTAAATAAACCTTTTATTTAAAGCACAACGGTGGGTGTGTTATTGACAAATTTATAAATTAGGCCAAACACAGGTATTTTAATGTTGAATAACTAGTTCAATATCCCTAATGGTTAATAGGTTAAGTAAATAAAACTTTAATATTAATCACAGTTTAACGTAATAAAATCATAAAATAGGAAGATTTACTTAAGTCATTAATTTTTGCGTATAATTAAAGTAAATATAACTTAATGAAATAGAATATATCGATAACTGATAAATATATAATTTATATTTCGAATAAATATTTATGAGTTTATATATATATATTATATGCTAAATCTCAATTAATAACTGCAGTTTAGTATTATATATATTAATATACTGTATATATATTATACTGATAAACTAAAATAATGATATTATATTGAAGATTAGAGTGATTTGTATATTAATTCACTGCTCTACAAATTAAATTTCTATATAAAAGTATATCTCTGGCAGGAGCTTCATCACCGATAGTTAAAGTGACACACTCGGTGGACAAATTTGACACTGTGCTCTGAAAACGGGTATATTAGAAAAAGATAAAATATATGTTCAACCGGAGTTAGTTAGCTATTTGGACGATAATATCCGAGATTACTCTTATCACTAACTGAAAATGCAAATGTATGGTGGACCAAATGGGAAAAGCTCAGAAAGAGTAAATAATATGAGTATTGAAGTTTGGATTATAGATGATGACATAATTTTATCTCTAGACGTGAAATTATAGTAATGGAATTATCTTCTGTTTCTTCGTCACGTTGAAATTCCCTTGATTTGTTACGGCCTAGCGAGATGATCAAGAGTTTACTACGGTCTCGCTTTCAGCAGTACTATACTCTAAAGGAAATATTTCATCACCAAAGGGTATTGTATCATTATTTGAAAAAGAATAAATAGGAGTACTTTGGATTATAGGGTTAAACTAAAAGGTTTTCAGGAATCTTAAATAACTCTAATCAATTAATCATTTAAAGGAGTCTGTTAGCCTATGGTTCTTATTCTCTAAGCTCAGAAACATATTGAGCAATGGTCAGATAAATAGTAACAACCACGTCTGGCAGTTTCTTTGTTTCTTGAAGTTAACCTGATCATGTTGAAGCGAGAGATAATAGAGAAAAATTTATTTTTCAGAGATGCAAATTGGTTTGTGTTATATAAGGCTGTGGAGTCTTCTGAGATAATCCACTGCAACTGAAAACGAGTTTTGCAATAAACAGGGTAAAAGTGTGTAACACGTAATTTCTCACGGAGTTGTAAATGTTGTTTTTGACACTCGGAATGTATTTTGCCGGTAAAATGGACCTATAATCCGCACGAAGATAGAGAATTATCAGTGTTTTCACAGTGAAGACTAGTTGCGATGTCAGAAGAATAGGTGTTTATTATTAATGTATGTTATTCCATAAAACATTTTAATAGATATTAATTATTCTATTATTATTTAGTTCCCATTTTCATTGAATTATTATTAAATTTTACGTAGTTAACTCAAATTATTAACATCACTCTTGCTTTATGTATTATATATTCATATATTTACTATAATATATTTTATTATAGTTATTTATTACAGTATTATTATTATTTGATATATAATACATATTACTCTAAATCTCAAGAGTTCGTATGGCGAAGATTCTCTCATCTAAAATTTAATTATTAATTATAGTTACTATAATATTTGTTATGAATTACTTTTTATTTCAATATCTCGACATTTAATTTAGGTTGAAATTAAGAACTTGATTATATTAAAAGCCAATACAGCAAGAGACCTCATAATAGTAAATCTAAGAAATAATTTCTATATACTTTATTATCTATATTCATGGATTTTATATCACTGCTCATATTCTTAATGGTTTAACATTTTAATTTTTCATGGTATAATTAATTTTACTATATAATATAAGCTTTATAATTAAATTTATTGTTATAAATCTATTATTACTTACTTCAATTTATTTTGTCATTATTATTATTAGATCTATTTTTTATCATGTTATCTATTATTATTATCCTGACTTGTTATAAAATATGTTATATTCATAACTAGTTTTTGCTTTTAGTTATTAACCCTTTAATCCATTTTAATATATTAATTATTTTTATTATTATTTTTTATAAAGGATAAAAACCGCATAAACATTTCTTTGTTTTTTTTTCCCAATTTATTTGCATATAAATGTATATATCATTCATTATGTTATTATTATGTATAAATTCATAGTCACCATATAACATCATTTGTATTTGTCGTTCCTCTCTTATGTTATTTAACCTTCTTGATAATATGAGATAAGTATTATTTATTTAATATTCTCTTTCATAGTGATATTACTGTATAACTTATGATAGTTTAAGTAATGATTGAAGAGAAGAATCCAGGAGATTTGAAAAATAGGTGTGACCCTTTTTACCTTCTTAGTGAAAATTGATGAGGATCGAAATACCATTTCCGAAGCGTTAACTGAAATAATGTTTAATATATTTAGGTTAGTGGTGCTTTAATATAGAAATGAATGGGAAAACAATAATAGCTGAAATCGAGATGATGTAAATATAATTCCTATAATATTATTTATTATTATTATTATTTATTATTATCCATTATTCTTTGTATTTATATTTTGAATAATATTAATCCATCATGGTGTATTAATATTAATTAAATTAATTATAATATTACTCTAGTTTAAGATATAGACCTTTTGATATACGTGCTTTGTTATTAATAATTGTAATAGTTGAATTTAACCATGTTAATGAACGGAGTCTTCTGTCGGCTACTCCTTCCAAACCAGATATTCTTCAAAACAAATATTTAGTGAGGCTAAACTAATTGCTCTTGTATTAGTAGTGGATCCTTGAATTAGAGACTTACAATGGAATACTGAATAAGTCGTGATGTATGTATGTTTAAAATGAGAAACAGAAAATCCATTGTGAGTATCGTAATCCAATTGAATTAAATAATGATCTGAGCATTTTACCTCCACACCAAAAGACTTTTGCAAGAATAGTATTAAGTAGTCTGTGAACACGTGGAAAGTAGTTATAGATAATGATAGAATTATATTATCGGTTAAATACTAATAATATATGAAATTTTTCTATCTTTTTTTCTTACCAATGTTACTAATTAAATGTATAAACAAGAATTTACTTGTTTTAACATCAGCCACGCCTCTTTCAACTTTACATCTGTCTTTTTTTTGTGTTCAAATATTTGCTTGAGGTTTAATCTGAAAGAAACCATACCTTGGTTTTTCAACCTCCAAGCTGTCCTCTACCCTAGCTCGGTAATCACTTAATAAAAGTGACAAGAAAGTTGTGATGTGAAGAAAACTATAATTTATAGATGAATAATATTTCCCGTCCCTCCAGTCGTTAAGGTAAAATCAAGTAACAAATCCTCGAGTTGAGAGTTCTTATATAAAGTTAAAGAGTCTCCTCCAATGCAGCTCTCTCCCAAGCCATAAATCCATATTACCATAGGGGATGCTGCCTTGTTCCACCCTAATAAAAATTAAAATTGATACGCAGAAGGATCTGAACCTTGATTTTTATAAAGAGAACGAAGTTGGGGGGAGGTAGTTCCGAGAGTCTGGAGAGATGAAGTGACCGTCTTGTGGAAGGAGGGAGGTTTGTTCGGATTCCTATATATCGTGAATATAGGTCCACAGAGTGACCCCCGGTAGGTATAGGGTCCCTCTGCTCTTCTGTCTACTCACCCGCGCAGTGGAATAACAAATGAATGAAAAAATGAATTGGAGAAATAGAATCTTGGGAAAAAAAGGTGGAAGAAGAAGAAGAAATGGAAGAAGAGGAGGAAGTTGTAAAGAACAATGTGTGCCAGAGACAGGAGGAAAGATTGGAAAGAAAGCACTGTTTGAGATTTGGTAGATTTAAAACCCAGCCAATGGAGTTTATGAGGAGATAGTGGATTCAGAGTACATAGGAGTCGCAGCAACCTGGAGACCAGTCAGATATACGGCAATGGCAACCCGCGTGCTGAGGAGCCCGCGCATGCTCACTAGTTTTTGTTACGCCCAGGGCACATTTCCAAAGTATTTACTCTTGTTGCAAATACTGGCCATTACTCGTGTCCTATTGCTTCCATAGAAAGGAAGCTTTTAACATTCCAGACCTTCCTGAAACTACCTATGAAGAAATACTATTGGAGTAAAAGAACTACCTAGATTTGGCTCCTCTACATACTTGATAATATTGAAATAAAAAAGATACTATATCCTCAGGACTTTGTCTCTCATGGCCAACCCTGAAACTTACCAATTTAGGTAAAGTGATTTTATTAATTTTATTATAAAAAAAATTATTCATTTTTTCTTAAAAATTAAATATTTTTTGAAGGCTCAATCTCCCGAGTTAGTAAATTCAATTCTCGTTTAATTAAATTAAACTAATTAAATTTCATTTAACGGTAATTTACATATTATAATTTGAATTTCTGCTTATATTATCTAACATCTTATTACATGTCGTCAATTTGCTTTGCAATCTTGATAAGATTAAAAACCGTTTTTTCTTTAATTAATGTTTGAAGACTGACATTTATTAATATATTTTTTCAAAACTCTCATTGACTGTTATCAATAATCGGCATTATCGAGCCCTCTAATATAAAGTGTTTTGAAACTAAAATTCCATATAATAGTTTTAATTTATTTTGTTTATTTTTATTATTATATTATAAGTGATTTCATATTATATTTATACATTTATATTATACTTTGTTAGTTTTAATTTTTTTTCCAAAATATCTTCTTGTAATTATGTTTTAAATCTATATTTTTTTTAAATTTTACTTTTCTATATAATAATTTTTTATTTTAAACATTAATTTTAATTTGATGTTAATAATAAATTATTTTATTATTTAATTTTTATAATTTTTTTTTAATTTAATGTAAGTGATTTTTTTTATTTTTCTTATTCTACTTTCTCTGCCCTTGTATATAAATTTATATTTACTGTGTTTAGAAATTCTCATTCCTATCTTATACAAAAAATTAAAATTTTTATCAATTGGGGAAAATTTTATTTTAGAAGAAAACGTGAAAATGTTTACGTTTCAGTAAAATAATTCAATATCTTAAATATAAAAATACAGTGAATTATATCAGTAAATCTTAAGTATATTAAAATCAATTAAACAGCTCACCTTCATCTCCCTCTATTACTCTAAGTTTTGATATTATTTTAATTCTATTATCTTTTAATTATGGTTAAATATCTATTTGATCTAATTGATTCAAAGGGTCTAAATAATTTTTATTAATAACTAAAAAATGTTAACATGTGTATACAAAAACATTTTTTCAATGATAAATTCAGTAAATCTAATGTAAATCTAAATTAATGACTTTACTCATTCACTTCTTAGTGATCTATTTTATTGATTCTTTTATTTCCTAAGAATTAAACTCATTGAAATCTCTATTTTGATCCCTCTTATTTTTCTAGGTCAAATATTTTTATAAAACGTAAAAATTGAGCTTGTTTCCTTTAGGCGGATAGCGCCTAAACCACACTCGATGTGCACAGAGTGCGGTGACCACCTCCAGGTAAGAGTCGATATACCAACAAACGCCCTCACCTCAAAGCCCTCCGGTAGACTCTAGTTGACCCATCTCACATGATAATATATTTTATCCTTGTATTGATTTCAGGCTGATCCCACGTGCCATTTCCGCCTTAATTATACTAATTAAATTTTTCTTTTATTCGTTTTCCTTACCATAGCCCTAAAGGCAAAAGTACACATTGCAGTACCAAGATCGGATCCGTGAACCACGACAAAAGTTACCTATTGCACTCGAGACCACCCTCTGAATCAGTCCCACTAAGACTACGTAGATCCGATCTACTTGGATTCAGTGGCTTCAAAGTCATATGTTATCCTCCAGGTAAATGAACTGTGTTCAGTGGCGTACATTATTAAACATAACCCTAAAGCTAATCATAGTAAATCTCAGTATAATTCAAAAATGCTCCCTCATTCTCCTCCCATTTCATGTTTGATCTTACTTGACTATGTGATCTATTATCTATTGATTCTTATTGATTACTATTTTTGATTTTATATCGGATTACAGTTGTCATATTTAATTAATACTAAAATTTGTTTCATGTTATAATTTAAACATAATCGTAATTTTAATTGTTTTGTTAAATCAAAGTTAAATCAAATTATTGAGTCCATTTCCACCCTTTACGTGCATCTATTTAGAATATTACTTAATTGGTCTATATTGATCTTAATGATCTCTATTGATTAAATCATAATTGATTTCATATATTTTTTACTTAAAATTAAATTGTTCATGTTATTTACATTATTACACTAAAGCAGTAAATTCTAAAGTTAAAATTATCAGTAAAGGACTCTATTATATATGTATCTTCGTACCACAAAATTGGTCAGTCTTGACATTCCTCCTTATTCTCGATTATTTTTTGGTTGATGTAAAAGTATATAAGAATTTGTTCAAATTTTATTGATTAGCCCTAAACCTATGAGAATTTCACTCTCTCCTCCATGTGAAGGGAAGAGAGCAGCTATGAATAATAAATAATAAATAAATACATGAGGAACTGCCTATACATATTTCTCTTGAACTATTTCAGACTTTAATTTTCTAAATTCTAATTCTAGTTGTAACTACAGAATAGGAATACCTTCAACATAAGGTACAACGTCGCACGATAAAAGTGTGCGCAGGAGTTATCGTGAGTTTATTGCTCCTCCAGGAGATTCAAACGGAGCACACTCGATAGAGGAATAGGAGACTAAATTTGTCAACTCGTGAGTAAAGTATCGATGCCGTCCTTCGTCGTCTGGGGAGCACTAAGTGACCGACGGTTCTAACCACAGCGCGCCTCTCTTTGCTGTACTAGGTAATATCGTCCCGGCTTGTCCTTCACAGCACTCACTTGGCGGTCTCGTTCAGCACTATGTTTAGTATTTTTTATTTTATTTTCGTCTTACTGCATGTCTTGTTATTTATTTTTTAGTTACCACTCTTTACTGTCAATAACTCGTTTATATTGCTGATTCCAGATATATATGCTACAGACTTAGTTTTATTTTTATTGTAGGTGGTAGATAAACATTCTCATAGGATGATTTTATCTTGGTGTTATTTCTTATCTTGGAATAGAAAAAAATGCGTATTTTTTATCACTTTTAAGTTGAGACTAATTTTTTTAAACAATTTATCGTTATTATAAATTAAGATCATTTTCGAAGTTATGTCGCCAGATTACACGTATGGTACGAATTTAAGTTTATCTGTGGTAATAGTGTTACAATATTCCTTTACCTTTATTTATATTAATTTATATGTATATTTAAGAACAAGTATAAATATTTATTTGAAAACAAAGATTCAACTTAAACAGAATTTCTGAAAACAAAAGGGCTCATAACTGACATACTCTGGAAACATTGTTATACTTGTACGGTAGAAGGTCGCGCCATCGATGGTGGTGTTACCCTATCATGTGATATTGCGTAT
This sequence comes from Trachelipus rathkii, assembly GCA_015478945.1. Classification (NCBI taxonomy): domain Eukaryota; kingdom Metazoa; phylum Arthropoda; class Malacostraca; order Isopoda; family Trachelipodidae; genus Trachelipus; species Trachelipus rathkii. The sequence goes on from JABUQX010032974.1 coordinate 24,762, forward strand.
TCTCCGTCTCTTAAGCTTTTGAGTTAATCATATGTTTTATCGCACGACGAGAAACAGCATCAGTTTAGAACTCATAATTTAAATATATAAACGAAAAAACCATAACTAAACACGTATGTCTTCTCAGCTAATAACTGTTTCTTGGTCTTAACTGCCGATCGAGGAATAAGGAGGTATTACATTCAGAAATGATTCTTTTCAACAGTATGTCCATTAGCCTGCTGCATAAATATATTACGTAATTTAAATTCTTGTTAATGAATTTTACTTACTACACAATAACTCGATAATAAATAAGTGATTACAATTATTAATTGAATAAACCTCTGGCTTAGTAGTGATAATAAATTACATTTTGACAATGTTATCTCGGTAATCTCATTCCGGTTTATAACGAATAAATATAAAATAAAAATAAATGGGCATATAAGGTACAACGAAACTTCCTCGGTGATTAAATAATATAAATCAACAACAGCGTAGAGATGTACGATGTGAAAATGACAATTACGTAACTCAAAAGCCTAACAGCGAAATAATTAATGTTCAATTACTGATATGGAATATTATACGTATTGCGTATAAAACAGTCCTAATATAAATGTTAATGTTGAATTTACTTTACTTTATTAACTATATAAAATAATAGTATATAATGAAATATAAAACAAGATACATAATATCTTAATATTCACAATTAAAATTAAAAATAGCTTAAAGTTTTTTTCTGTCTCAAATTAAATGATACTCTTAAATAAAATATATACTAAATAAATACTCATAATCGATCAAAAACCTAACAACAAACCTATACGCTTAACGATAAATTAAAACTTAAGTTAACATTTAAAAACTTAAAGTTCCATACTTAACACCAGTTAAAGTAACTAAACACTGCATATCAAAACGTAACCATTTAAAATATATTTCTTAATAAGTTCATATCAATTTTCAAAACATAAATATTTATTTAACGTTATTTAAAATTTTCAGTTTTATCCAAATCATTATAAAATAAATTAATATCACTATAGCAGTTTGTCTAATAATTATCATTTATAACAGACTCAACTGTATATATAGAATATTAGTAACTTGATTTAAACGAATAACTCAAAGAAGTTAAAGTTATAACCAAATAATCATTAACATAAAAATAATACACAATGTAGTATAGTAATAGAAAAATAATATTCATAGCTAAATATTTAAATTCAGATTTATTTTTTTTAAATATCAGTTAAAATCATGTAATAATACTAGTTAATAGTTAAAATCCCTCAACTCATATCAACTCCCTATCCCCACCTACTCTCTATCTACACATTGACTCCTTTTTTGCATCATTAATATTACATATCTGCATAATATCTCTAATGTCAACATTCGTAGATTATCATATTTAATAACTCGAGTAAATTAAATCATAACACTTAAAAATAATTAAATATCTACTTTAATAATTAATATACTAATACACATTCGATATAATCATATTAATTAAGTAATGATATTCTTTTTAACACCCCTGAAATAGTGGTAAGTCTAAAACATTTATTTTATTAAATAAGCAAAACAATAAGCATAAAAGAAAATTGCAAAATATATGTTAAAAAAGAAAAGGCCTTTTTTATTTTATTTTGCAATAACAGAACTGATTGACATATTAAAACATACGCATACAACATCACCGTTTACAGTTACTCGTAATTTGAATAACAAATAACTATTATAACATGAACATGATTACATAATATATTTCCGCAATCTCTTATAACAAACCAAATCATGACTGTAAGGAAAATAGGTTATACTATTAAAAACTCACTTCGTGATATAGTGCAAAAAACGTAACGAGATTAGATCATAATTATCATAGTTCAATCAAATAAATTTATCAAAGTTCAGAAATTTTAAAATCTTCACACTAAAGTGTTAAATTTTTACTAATGGAAAATTGAGAACTCTGATAGGACTAACTATTATGTGTTAAACAAAAATTTAGTAAGCAAATAACCAAACTCCTCCTCCGTATTCTAAGCATCGAGCCTAGACTTCGTCCGCATCAGAGCAACGCCACAAGAGAGAGTGGAAAAGTGTTAGATGCATAACAAACAAGATAAAACAACGAATAATTTTACTCTGTAGCATTCGACATATTTCCGTGTCATATACACGCGGCTCATGTTAGGAATCAGACAATTCAACACATAAATTCTCACTCAACTCAGACGTGCGTGCATCCGCTTAGAAAGACTGATCAGAATTACTTCTTCCGATGAAAGCCTCTTTACTTGCCATTATATTTTGCTATTCCTTTATTATCCATGAAATAAGGATAATTATACTTATCAATCATGTGCTCTGAAATAGATATATATATACAAGAATTCATAATACATAATAACAATTATATACTCTTATATTACTCGTGAGCGAATTATACGTCTGGATAAAAGTATAACGTTCCTTCTGAGGTATTATTATTGAGTGTGAAATTGAAGATTAAGCTTATCGGCTAAAATTGAGTGGAAATGGAGAAATTTGGGCTAAAATAAAGACTTAGTATTATAAATCAGGTAAATCTAAAACCACCTATATTCCTTGCATAGTTCACCCTTATACGCCCCACTCCTTCCGTCCATTATATATGATCTTATTATATTGATTAATTATAAGACTGATTTACAAGAAAAAATTTGAAGGAACTAAAAAAGTTCTATAATAAGTGTATTCATTTTATTTCTTATGTCTCCTATATATATAAACATAACACAAAATAAAGTTCTTTATTAAATATACTGACCTACGATATGCCATGCATTTATTACAAAATATAAAATTAAAAAAACCTGAACATTGCTAAAGTCTTCCTTTTACATATCCAAATTAACATTAACTGAACTCATTATATAAAAGAATATAAAAATTGCATAACCTACATATCTCAATTTCATATAACCTATACGGGGTCAGGGTGGGGTAGGTGTGTGGGATAGATACTCACCTATAAATAATAAATAAATAATAAATAATAAATAACTCGCTATATCAATCTATCCTGTAAATTATTATATTTAACCTACTATTATCAAGGATTATATATATCTATATATATATATCAAAAGGTGAGTTATCCAATGAGCTAAGTGTGTAAGTGTCATACTAAATATATATATATTCGATATCCTTTCTTACTATTAGTAAAAAATTATTCTCAAATAATAAATTCTTTATATAAAATAAATTACGTTTGGAGATCAATTAATTAATAATCTCACTAGCATCAAAGTTCCTCATATTAATAAATAAAATATATAAATATGATATGTAAACCAATCTTTTCATAAATAGATACTAGGCATCTTATATTTGAATCATTAATGTGATAATTGACTAACTTAATATCTTATCTAATAATCATATTAGTAATGAGAAACCACTATAAAAAAAGGTAGATGGTGATGATATATAATTTAAATAACATCAATACAAAACTCATAATAAACGTGGACATTAGCAAATTTCTCAGTCAAACATTAAGGTGAATATTAGTTACATCAAATTAATTAACTTCATATATTATATATATAGGTACTTACACGATTATCTAGATTCTACATTCTTTAAATTACTATGCTGATAACAACATATAAGTAATATAATTATAATCTTATATAATACTCAATAAATCTAACTATCATATTCTTCTTACTATATTAATTCAGTATAATATTAGTTATAATTAATTTCACTACATATTTTAAATAAAGAAAAGTAATTTATTTAACATAATTAATCGTACCCTTAAACTTTACGAATAAATCAGGTTTAATTAATATAAATCTATATTAACCCATAGTGAAGTATACTAATATAGCAAACACATCATCATCCCTATGATATATAATAAGTGATGGATAAACCCGATAAGAGGATGTATCTAGCCCCTTGAAAGTAGTGTTTAGTTGAATCCTCTGAGTATAATGGTTAGGTAATCACACTCTACCGTAAATAGGTGAATGTTAAATAAGCGCGGCTATTAATTCCCCTTACTGATAATTAATGAGTAATAAATATTGGTATCGGTTAAAGGGATCTCATGAACTCTTTTCAGGTAGTATATTCATGTAAAGATCAGGCCAAACTCCAGCTTCACATTACCCCTCCAGTGATTAAATCTCAATTAAACCTTGACTATACTATCTTGTAAGAATAATAATTATTACTTGAAACTCTTAATCAATACAATATTATACAAATTATGATTAATTCTACTAATAATATAATATTTGATACTTATTTTAAAAGTTTGTAATTTATTTCTATTATTTAAATTATTCTTGTCTTTATTTATAATTTTATTATAATTTGTATAATTATATTATATTGCCTCATTATATATTTATATCTCATTATAATTATTATCATATAATAATATATTTATTGATATATTTACTTAATATATAGGTTATATATTATAAAGTAGATGATAACATTTGAATTTGTATTAGATATATTAGGTATGTATAACATTATATTATGGTAACCATTTATTTTATCTAGTAATACTTTGTATATGCTATGTAAATATAATTAATTTGCTCTATTAATATAAATAAACTGTTATTACGCGTGGAGTCTACATCAAATATATTACGGTGCCGGCTACCATTACTAATTGTGGCTTGCGAGAATTCCCATGGAATTGTTATTCTAAACATACATGTCAAACACAAACACCGCATATTACACAGTAACATATATATACATATATATTATTATGATATACCGTCCTTATATATATTACGTCATATGTATGTTAATAGGTATAGTACTCAGACCGCGTTTTATTGTTGTCTTTATTTATTTATTGCCATAACTTATTAACTATTATTATATTAATTCAATTATATTATAGAATTCCGAACGTTACAATACCCTTATCACCATCCGACACGAGCCTCCCGTAATATAATGATAGACGATCCTTTGATACTACGTATATCCTTAATCGGACTGAGCGTCCAGTGATTAATAAGATAATAATATAGTGTTCCGACCGTGCCTGCGACACGTAATTCAGATAAGTCTGATCATTTATACAACTCTTTTCATGGCCGCTGCGAGCCTATGATAAGCTGTCCTATGTAATGTGCTCCAGCTAATAATATATATCTTATATGCGTATACCTGATATGTAATATATAATGTTAAACTGCCTCTTCTCTCCTTGTCT
>JABUQX010032974.1:37500-45000 GCA_015478945.1 Trachelipus rathkii
CATCTTCAGAGGATTATTTCTTGTAAGAGAATGAGTCTTAAATTGATATATAATAATTAAATCAAATGATATTTAGTCTGACAGATAATAGATTTTATTACTATGCTTATCGTCCTGTCTGCGTGTTTGATGTAGAAGGCCACTTCCTGCATTTTAAGTTTCTGGACTTACACACGATCCGTATATATTTGCTGGAAGTGTTTTAAAATATTACGCTATAGTTGTTTGACCCATCGTGCCGTGTTGAAAATGTTCAGAAGATTTTGCTGGGACGTAGCGATGTTGAATATGCCCTGTCCGACAATCTTTTATTCGTCGTGTAACCAATATATGTCGAGTACAGTCTGACTCAGGGGTAGTTAAATTGGTACACAACGTGATGGTTGTCGGTCAAAGCATCTCTTGTGTAGGAAGATGACAGTTGTTTGGACTTATAGTATAGTCTGACTTTAATTTTTGATGTGTCTTTACTTTTGAGGTGAGAGTTCAAAATATTACGAAGGCACTTCTCTTCTTTATTGAAGTCTAAACATTGGAAGTTTTGAAGAAAAAATTTATCTAATTTTTCTGATTATTTTTACTTTCTTTATTATATAATTTTGTAATGGTTTTATTAATTAAATTTTCAATTGAATATTGTGGATGATCAATGTTAATTAAATTTTACTTAATGCGGCATATTTCTTCATCAAAAGTTTTCCAAGTTGAACATAGGTTGTATGCTTTGTAAACTAAAATTTTTACGATAGATTCTTTGTAAATAGTCAGTGAAACAATGATTGAGAAAATGAAGAAAATGAAGAATAAATTGTATTTAGGTTTTATGGATTTGCAACAAGCGTATGATAGGATTAATAGGGAACCTCTGTGGCAGGTGTTTGTGATATATGGTGTTGGTGATAGTCTTCTGAATTTAATCAAAAGTATGTATGACATTAGTGAAACGTATGCAAGATTAAATGGAGATGAGAGTGATTGGTTTAACATTAATAGCGGAGTAAGACAAGGATGTGTTATGTCTCCTTGGTTATTCATTTTGCAATGGATGGGGTTATGAAGAATTAGAGGTGGTGTGGCAGGGGAATAGGTGTTAGAATTATGGAGAATGGAAAAGAGTGGAGGGTGCCCTACTTATTATATGCAGATGATTTAGTTTTGTGTGGCGAATCTGAAGAGACTTTGAGAGGATTGATAGAGGGGTTTGGCAGGGTGTGTAAAAGGAGGGTTTTGAAAGTAAATGTAGATAAGAGTATTAGGTTAAGGTAGTGAGTGAGGGGAGTTCTCGGTGTGAAGTTATGCTAGATGATGAGCAACTGGAACAAGTGTCTGACTTTAAAAATTTGGGATATATGCTAAATGAAAAGGGAACGGATGATTCAGAGTATAGTAGAAAAGTTGTGAATGGATGGAAGGTGGCTGGTGCAATTAAATCCTTAGTGGGTGTAAAGGGACTGTCTTGAATGCGCTATGTTTTTACATGTTATGTTGTTACCTGTATTAATGCATAGTAGTGAAATTATGGTCTGGAATAAGAGGTATAGATCTAAGGTTCAATGTGTTCAACGAAAATCTAGAAGAATTGGATAAAAATGACTCAATTGAACGCGATTTAGTCTGGGGATTTTAGTGGTCGTGGAGAAAGGCGTAAATGAAAGAATAAACGAGAGTACATTGAGATGGCTTGGTTATATGGAAAGAATATATGATAGTCGGTTGGTTAACCGGATGTATAGTGGCGAGTGTGCTGGGAATCGACCCGCTGGGAGACCGAAGAAAAAGTGGATTGAGACAGTAAAGAAATGTCTGAAGAAAAAGAATGTGAATTTGGCAAAGGCAAGAAAAAAGATTCATAATAGGAGTGAAATGGCGGGGTTTTGTGAGGGGTGTATGGTGTGGGCCTGGCCCAGGGGATGAACATTGACAAGAATACCAACAGCGAGGGGCTGTCGTAGTCTCGTGAAACCCTAGAGTGGATTTTTCTGACTGCGACGAGTTCTCACTTAAGGGTATAAAGGGAACGTCACATTTGCGCCATGTTCTTCTACTTTTATTCTGTTTCAGGTGTATACAACGCACCTCACCCCTAATCTGGGGAAAGGAGGTGGATGATGATGAAGATAATGAATATATATATATATATATATATATATATATATATATATATATATATATATATATTATTTTTCTTTATTAATAACTATATTTTATATATTTTTATTAAAAATATGTATATAAATATTTTTAAAATTAAATTTATGGTATATGGATTATAATTTATTAATATATATATATTATTTGGCTATTAAAATAACCATCCCCCCCCCCCCCCCCCCCCCCCCCCCCCCCCCCCCCCCCCCAATATCTTAATTTCATACAGTATTATAAACAGCGGGAATATTAATATTTTGAAAATCCAAAATATTATAAGTTAAATATGGTATTGAATTTAATTCAAAAATCGAAATTTCTTACTCCTTTCTCCCCCTTCGATTTGGCAACTTACATGTTAAGGCATTGACTACAAAGGGATTCAGGGGCTCTAGGGACTCAAGGGGCTTCATATGCCCCAAGGTTTTCAGGTGCTTAAGGAATTGTAGACTCCTATAGTTAGAAATTTTCTTCCATCATAATGATATTAACTAATTATACAATTACTTAAAAACAATATGATAAATATTACAACGATAACAACAACAACAACAACAACAACAACAACAACAACAACAACAACAACAACAACAACAACTACTACTACTACTACTACTACTACTACTACTACTACTACTACTACTACTACTACTACTACTACCACTACTGTATTGGTAATTCCACACTACGAAACATACTCTTCCGTTCATACAACATTCTTTCCCTTTTTTTTCATTCTTTCATCCTTTCTCTAAAGCCTCTTCTTCTATCTCTCCGCTGTGTCTAGGTTAGGGTTGGTCAGATTAGATTATGTTAGGTCAATGCGAAGCTTCACTTACTCAAAATTACAAGAATCCTCATATACCGGTAAAACGGCTGAGTCACGAAGCAACGGGGCAGGGTTCGATACCTCGTTCGGGTTTCAGGGCTCCAGGTAGAAATTAGCTAAAGTAGTTCCCTTTCTAGAGCAAGGTAATGTTCGTGAGGTGCAAACTTTTATCATATATATATATATATATATATATATATATATATTGTATATATATATATATATATATTATATAATATATATATATATATATATATATATATATATATATATATATATATATATATATATATATATATATATATATATATATATATATATATATATATATATATATAGGCGCTACTCCTTTAAAAGGATGTTACATAAAAAGACATGGTATCGAAATATTCGCCGAACAATACGCGTGAACCCCGCAGTGTCACGTGTTATAAAACTCAATAGAAGGATCGTAAGAGTGCCAAAACCTGCTTTTTTTATGCTCCAGAAAATGTAATTTTTTTTTTAAGGGGCTAGAGCCGACGGTGGGACAGAGGGGAACGAAGTCCCCCCCCCGTCGTCCCCCGCTGAGGCCGAAAGACCCTGACTCTTTCCATCTTTGCGATTTAATCTTGGGTATTCCTTTAGTTAAAAAAAAAAAAACTGTTTTTGGCAACTCTGACGCTCTATTGCCTTGAAATAATCGAAAAAAAATCGATTATATCGTTCGTTCAATATATATCGGTTAACATTCTTTTAAAGGACAAGTATATATATAATTAATATATATATATATATATAATATATATATTATATAATATACCTATATTATATATATATATATATATATATATATATATTATATATCTATATAATGTTTTTGTGTACATGTATTGTTCTATATTTGAATCAGTGCATATTTTCTGAAAAATTTTTTCTAAGTTCAAAAAAAATTTCTAAGTTCAGAAAGTGTTAAGTTAAGTTTTTAAGAAAATTCCTTAGTGGCAAGCTTCTGGAATAATTTCAGAAGCTTGCCACAAAACAATTTACTTGAAAAGTTACTCTTAACTTTTCTGAACTTAGAAATTTTTTGAACTTAGAAAATTTTTTTCAGAAATATACACTGATTCAAATATAGAACAATACCTAATATATCATATATATATATATATATAATATATACTATATATATTATATATATATATATATATAGATCTTTAAACATATCTTTTATATATATATAAATATATATAATTATATAATATATATATATATATATATATATATATATATATATATATATATATATATATATAAATATATATAATATAAATATAATATAATATATATTTATATATATATATATATATATATATATATATATATATATATTATATATATATAATATATATATATATATATATATATATATATATATATATATATATATATATATATATATTAGATATATAACTAGATTTACTTATATATATATATATATATATATATATATATATATATATATATATAGGCACTTCTCCTTTAAAAGGTAGTTACAAAAAATTTCATAATATCGACAATCGCAGAAATCTGCTCGTGCAGCCCAGCAGTGTCACGTGTTAGCTAAAACCCCAATAGAAAAATCGTAATAGTTTCTACAATTTGTTTTTTTTTTATTATGTTAATTTTTATATGTTAATTTTTTTTATTTTTTTTATATATATATTATTAGGGGCTCGAGCCGACGAGGGACAGAAGGGGGGGACGAAGTCGCCCCCGTCGTCCCGCTGAGGAGAGACCCTGACTTTTTCAAATCTTTGCTATTTAATCTTGGTATTCTTTTAAAAAAAAAAAAAAAAAAAAAACTCATTGGCAACCTTGTTGCACTTTTGCCTTGAAATAATCGAAAAAAAATCGATTACATTGTTCGTTCGATATATATCGGTTAACTACCCTTTAAAGGAGGAGTTCCTATATATATATATTATATATATATATATATATATATATAATATATATATTATATATATATATATATATATATTTAATATATAATATTATATAATATTATATATATATATATATATATATATAATATATATATATTATATTATATATATATATTATATATATATATATAATATATTATATTAAAACCTTCAACAATATGCCACTTTAATTTAAATTCTCTTTTATTTTACGAATCATCAAAATGTGTTCGCCATAAGAGAAAACATATATATATATTTGTATATTTTTAATGCAAAGTATAAAACTCACCTTGATGTGAAACAAAGCTTGAAGGTTAAGATATATATTTTTTCGTATATTTGTGAGTAAATTTTAAAACATTTCCGTACTCAAAAATAAAACAAACTAAAAATTTGATTTTTTCAGATATTTTTATGAAAAAAAAAAAATTTGATTGATTTCATTTCAGTTTTTTGGTTTGATTTATTTGAATAAAATCGTAAATTTCAGTTTTGACACAAAGGTTTTCTACTTTCCATTTCACTCCACACCAATTTCATACTTTTCATGTCATTCCACACAAGTTAATTACTTTTCATGTCACCCCACACCACTATACTTTTATATTTTATTCCACATCATGTTACTCCACACCAATTTCGGCTCTTGTTGATTATCAGCTTCCAAGTAAGCTTAAGGCCGCTTTTATTTTAAAAACCTACTAAATCGAACGCATGAACAGCAACGCCTCATAGTGTTAAAAGATTGAACTTTTTTTCTAATAAGTTAGTTAGTTAGTTATTGAAAATAATGGAAGTGAAATAAATTACTAATATAAGTTTAGTTAAATGGAAAGTGAAATAAATTAATAACATAAGTTTAGTGAGGTTAAATTACTAATTATTATAAGTTTGGTTAAGTAAGATTTAAATAATATCTAAAAAATAATTAGGATTTGTTTTTTTAATATTCTTAAAGGTGTGGAAGCTCACTTATTATAATAGTTTTTATTAGCGACAAAATTGTGAAATTTTTTGTTTTTACAGTTATATAGGTTCTGAAACATGAAAGGGAAACAAATTATAATCTTGAATGGTTTCACAATAACATTTTAACAGAAACTGATGCAGGAAAATTTTTTCAGACGTATGAATTTATTAATTCAAATATTTAGTACAATAATAATAATAATAATAATAATAATAATAATAATAATAATAATAATAATAATAATAATAATAATAATAATAATAATAATAATAATAATAATAATAAATAATAATAATAAAAATTAATCTATGTCAGATTTTTAAGCAATTTTTATTTAGTCAATTAACTATGCGAGTAAGTTGAGGTTAAGGTTCAAGGAAGCATATATTTCCATTAGGGGGCTCGAGCCGATGGGGGACAGAGGGGGGGACGAAGTCCCCCCCGTCGTCCACCTAGAGGCCGAGAGACCCCGACTCCTGATATCTATGCGGTCTACTCTAGGGTATTCGTTAGTTTTAAATTATAAAACGACTGTACAAAAAATATATATATATATTATATAATATATAATCAGTATATATATATTATATATATATATATATATATATATTATACTATATATATATATATATTATATTTATAATATATATATATATAATATAATATATATATACGTAATTATTCAAAAAATATTATCACTTATTTAAAAAAAAAATATTTAATATAAAAGTGATTGTTAAATAAGTATTTAAAATATTTCGAACTTTTTGAATCAATGTCCGTTACTCACTATAAATTCATGTGTTAAATATATACTAGCAATAAAAAAACAAAAACTGACGGAGTCATAAAACAAAATGGAAGCTTTATGTGTTAGTAGTAACCTGGGTCACTTGGTAAAATCATTGTTAGTATCATATAACTAAGCAATATTTGAAAAAAAAAATCAAAACTGACGGAGTATATGCTGGAACGATTTGTGCATTTTAGTACGTTTTATGTTCAGAAATTGCAGCGTATTTTTTTTTTTTTTTTTTTTTTTTTTAAAAAATCCAGAGTGAAATAAATAATGAATATAAAAGTAAATTACATTATATATATACATTAAGTAAAGGTTATGTTTTTAATATTTTTAGAGGTGTGAGCTGCTTTAGTATTTAAAGTTTCAATTTGATTTTAATCATTTTCACTTCAATTTTATGAAATGTGTTCGAATTCATACAATCGATATGTATATGAAGGTGGAAGCTGATAATCAACATGATCCCCAATTTCATGCTTTTTATGTCACTCCACAAGTTAATTATTTTTCATGTCACTCCACAGTAGTCCACATCAATGTTATATACTTTTTATTTCACTTCACATCAGATTCCTACTTTTCATGTCACTCCACACCAATTTTTGCACGTACGTTTTTATCTCTTTCGTTCCACTTCCCATCTTTCTCTTCGGCCTTAATTACCAATGTGTTGATAAAGCATGAAATAACACGTACCATTTAATGGTTAGCTCTCCATTTTGGAAAAAGGTGGGGGTTTAAAGGTTAATATTTGAAGTGTAAACTATACTCGTTAATTCTA
>JABUQX010032975.1:0-26225 GCA_015478945.1 Trachelipus rathkii
GATAGAATAGATTCACAATTTATACTATTTATATCTATTTAATTCAAACTAGTATCTTCAAGATTTTTTGTATTTATTGCTTAGATTAGAATTTTCGTAATTGTGTACATCTATTTTGGTCTAAGAACGTTGATTTGTTGCAAGTTGATAGCTGTGCTAGCATATTGTTCAAATTAAAATCAACCTACTAGCTCCGATAGCTATAAGCTAGTTTCGATACTTCTGTGTAATGCTGATTATTAGTCAAACTATTTAATTAAGGTTTTATTTGAACATATGCGAAATTATTAGAATACGGTGAAAGCCCACCTGGGCTTGAGAACTCCAGCCCTTATGGTTTTGTTTGTCCTAAGTTTATGCTTAGTCTTTAGGGTATTAATTTCAAAATTGGTGTGATGTAAAGTTTAGTAATAATCAATGCGATCATTTGCTAACCCTGGTCATTACAGGGGTGTATTTCGCTAAATTCGAGCTCAACTTTATGGCCTCAGTCATGCCTAGTCCATTTTTCACTCAAATTTGTTTTTGTGTTGTGTTGTTTGGAATACCTTTGTCAAATTTCAAATCAATAATTTGGCTCAGTTGGTGATATGCCATTCTATTCTTTTCTTGCACAAAATCAATCAAAGTTGGCATTATAGGCATAGATCACTTTACCTTCAATTTTTATTTTTTTTGTCTAATAGACCTTCAAATTCAATTCAAAAATTTGCCTGGTGATAGGCTGATCTTTCATCATTCAATCTTTCTTCAAGGTTCATGTTAATTCTTGGGTCATTTATGCCAAATTTACAGCGAAAATTTGACCCAGAGATACCAAGCCCTTCATGATAGAATTTAATAAAATCAAAAGCTATAGTTAGCTTTCATCCTCAAGGCTATCAATAGATATTTATTCTTAGTCAGATAGAGAGCCACAGATAATAATTATAAGATAAAGATGCAGTTTATGTAAATGATCTTGTAGAGGAAATTTAGATTTTTAAGATATTTAAACAAAGGAACAAATATAATAAATTAATATAATGATAATGATAAGTGACTCCCCTCATTCCTGATTGTCATAATATAGCGAGTGTGTAGTCCAGATTCAGGTTAACAATGCTGATTTAAATCAGAATTAGTGAATTAAAATTAAAAAGGGATCAAATTCAATCCCCTTGCCATAAAAATTACTTGCTCTCATTTAGTGAATCTGTTTCTTAGGGTCTAATATGATTGTGGTTTTGAGGGCAATGATAACTGATAATGTTTGCTTATAAAACCTTCATTTCAAAATTTAATAGCTCTTAGATATTTACAAAAAATTTAATGTGATCCATGTCTATTCTTAAAAAATAATTAAAGGATATTAGTGTTTTAAATTCAGAATCTTCTTTAGTGATAATAATTATAATAAAGCTTGAACTTTCAGATAATGAGAGTCTTTTTAGATGAAAATTCATCCATTGATGAAATCATTATAAAATAATCTTTCGACCTCATTATTTGAACCCAACATATATTTGACATTTTTATAATAAATATTCAATAACATTAAATATTAAAACTGAGAGTTATAACCTAAATATTCTTGTAGTGGCCCCTACTTGGATTAGTATACTGTAGCCCTAAATAGTTTTATCTAAAATTACCTAATGTGTGTACAAGAGATTTACTCGCAGGTGTGAATACAATTCCTTGATTTTGAATCAAATATCCGGACTAGTTATAATGAGTATCAAAAATATTGCCATAACATGTAATCATCATCATTGTCAAAATTTAATAATGCCTTACCAAATATTCTTCAAAATTTGTAAATTAAAAACTTCTCGTGTTTCCAAACCACGCCCTGAAAAATAAATGAATAATGAAAAAGGAGAATGGGTCCTTAAAATCTAGTAATAGGCCTGATTTTTCTAATTCTGCCTTTGCAGAATTCAAATTCATATAATGAGTTGTGTAAATGAAGCTTTATAGTTATGATGTTTCCATCCAAATCAATGGTTAATTCAAATCATGTAAGTTTGTTGTTCATCCAAGGTCATGTGATGACCAAATGTGCAATGTTTATCAAACTATGATTTAAGAATCAAGAGGTGTTATTGCTATTAGCTAACCTAAATTGTAATTATTAAACATACTGCAGTATCACTGTCCTGGATTGAGAAGTTCAGTTTCCTTTTTAGTTGCCAAGTTTTGCAATTAAATGTCATAATTACAGCTCTTTGTTATAAGCATAAGGAAAAGTTCACCCACACAATGTATCTCTAGCTTTAAGCAAAACACGCAACAATTTCTTATGTTCGCTCTAGCGTCTTTTTACTTTAATAAGGATTGTTAGGGGTAAAGATTCGGCTTCAGTCCGATGCCTAGTCGACTGGGTCACAGAGGTCCTACCTTTCTAAAAGATTGCTTGACAAACTCAATATATTTGTAGAGAATTCATCAAAGCAATCAATACAATATAAAAACTTATTTAGGTATCAGTACCCGCACTTTGAAAGAGACTGTTTCGTTGATTTATATATTGTGACCAGTCTTGTTTCAACCTTCCTCTTTGGTTGATGAGGATCTTAATTAAGTTACGAGATTAATCGTAGATCAGGCTCTATATTTAATTGAGAAATAAATCTTTTCAATTAACTGATTCGGCTACTAAAGATTCTGACTGATAACGTTCATTTTTTGGATTTGTGATGCCTAATAGGCAATTGAGTTAAATAGAGTAATTCCCCAACTAGAAATTGATTAAATGTAATGAGTGAATCTGCTTTTAAGTTAAGAGATGTCTCTATTATTGAAAGTTATATTATAAGTTTAATATACAGATACATAATATAGTTAGTTTTCAATATCCACATCAGTTTGGTTCAAATCATAATTCAAAATCAAAAGTCACATTCATGTTTTTCAAATTCAACAACAATGCAGGTTTAACATACTTTAGTTAATGCAGTCTTAAACCTGTACATTCTTATTTTTAATCTTTTAAGCCATATTTTAATTAATTTCAGAGGTTATGAGCAGGATTAATGATACATGTTCAATTAGAGTCCTTAGTAAGAAGGATGAATACTAATCTGAAGATTGATTGAAACAGATTTGAAAATTCTAAGGTGGTATAGAGTTCAAAGACGTGAAAATATCATATAGATCTTCTCATGATTGAAGAAACTACCTTTGTTGTTTGCATTCAAAACTATACATTGCTCCTTGCATTCTTTAATAGATGGTTAATAAAAATTTGGAAGTAAGGATGTAGTTAAAGCCTATTGAATGATGTCTTTCAGCATGCAATTATAGCTGATGGTTATTTTAGTTGAATGAGTTCAGTTGGTTTATCTTTCCTTCTGAGTATAAAGATTAATATTTGGGTTCCTCAACTAGAAGCCTGTTTGCAAAACTGATGAACAAGTATCAACAAAGGTCAGGCCCGTGTTTAACTGGTTTTTGCTATTCTTTATCCATTCTAAATTGAGGCAGCCTATATCTGGACAGTCTTATGTCCTCCTTTGATCATTTATTCCGTGTTTCAGATCTAAAATCAGTTTGTTCAAATGTTAGCGGTACCATTAAACTAATCCTTTCCTTCAGATTAGTTAAAATCCATTCGAAGAAACGAATCGCTTTTGCTTTTTTTGAAAAGTTAATGGGTTCTAATTAAAGGCTTTATCGATACTCAATCATTTTTTGTTTCTAACATCTCAACTTTTCTCCTTCTATTGATATCATTAAGCATCATGTCTCAGTCCCTCTATGAGATGAATGCCATGTACCAGAATTCTATTAAATAATTTTTGTTTGTTTCTAATTTTAGATTATTGAGTGGCAATGATTACCAAATTTCAAAGAACTTTATTATAAATGCAGAGTACAAATAATGGAAAGATGGTGGGTTTTCCATCTGTAGAAGTTGGTGACTTTATAATGATCTGAATTTAAGACGTTAATTGGAAGAAGAGGTAGAATATAGAGTTTCCAACAGCAATACAGCGAATTCAGATTGAGCACGTGAAAGGATTTCGTTGATAGTACCGTTACTGTTTCTTTTAAATCCTCTGTACGATAATTAAAACTAGGCAGAATTTCAGTAAATTGATGCAAATACCCAATATTTTGTCTGTTATCTGCTTGTGATTCCAAGGTTTGATCCTTAATATTTTTTTTACCGTGCGTTAACTTTTTAAGTTAGAGCGCTAAGATGTAATTAGAATTATGGCAATTTAGGGCTCGATTTGGGATGCAAAGGTCCCCTGTGATTTGATTTCCTTGTCTTCACTATGTCAGATTTAAATAAATTTCATAATATTTTGAAATTTGATAAGATGTGCTTTCTCACTTTCTCCCTCAACTCTTTTTATTCGTGTTTTGTCTATGCTTGTCTTCATATCTTTGTTATGGTTTGTTATTTATAGTATTATATGGGGCCCCTCCCTCCTCCAAAAGGTTCTAACTTTAATATTTCTCAAAGGCCCTAAGTTGCCCCTCCAATCTAGGGCTTTGCCCTCTTTAGAGTTGTATTATTTGGTTTATTTTGGACTGTAGCAAGGTCAAATAGCTAATTTTCAAATTACAGCTTTCAAATAAACATATATACCTTGCAAGCTGTCCTGCAAATTGTTTTACAAAGAGCCCCAGAGGAAGAGCTCACAATAAAAACATTTTGTTTTACAGCAAGAGCCTTCCAGAGGAAGGCTCACAATCAAAAGAACATGAGCAAGAGACCTTGTCCTGCTAGCTGTCATACATTACTGCTGAAAACCTCAGCTATCTGATTACCAGAGGTGTAACAACCTCTACTTTCTTCGCTTCAAAATGCCATTATGGCTAAAGGTCCTTCCTGGCATTCTTTTAGGACTCAGGAAGAACGCCTTCTATTAAGTAAATCATTACCTGAAGGGAGTAATTGATTATGGTAGATTAGGCGCAATGCAACTGAGTAGGTTTCCACGGTCCTGGATTGGTTTCAACCATTGTTTCTATGGCTTTATTAAGAACTTCCATTCCTGAAGGCTTATTAACCAGTATGTAAAGGCTTGATTTAAGATTGTGATCAGAAAAGCACCACTCTATTTGTTTGAAGATAATGCAGGCAGCATTGTTTTCGTAAGAGATAATTAATTTCTTCCAAAATCCTAAAGTGAATATTCCAACCCGCTGGTCAATTCGAACTTAACTTAATTCATAGATAACATCCTTAAATCCGATCTATAAGTCGAATTTGCCAAGACACTTCTAATATGAATAATTGTGATAAATCTCTAATCTTCTTTGGAAGGATCATCATCCAGCTATTAATAATAAGAGGACTTTTCAGATGTATAATCACTTGGGTGTCATTACACTATCATTTCATGCAGAGCTTCATGGTTTCTGATTCATAATGCCCAGGCAGGCTGTAAAAAGATGTTTTGTCAGAACTGGGTATAGTATAATGTCAAAAAATTAACAGTTATATAACCTTTAAATATTCTCAAAATGACTAATCTTTCCTCATCATAGAGAGTTAATTTTGTGCGTCCGTTTGAGCATACTGGCGTGGACTTTACAGGGCATCTCGTGTAAAATTTTAATGAAATTTAAGGAATGTTTAAAAATATGTTATCTATAATTTTCAATTGCCTTAATATCAAGCTATTTCAATTGTGGTTAATGTCTTCCAATATGTCCTCCTGAAGTCCTTTTTATTTACTTTTCATTCAACGTTTCCAACATATCATGGCATACCATTCTCAATCTTTGTATCAGTATAATCCATGAATTTCAAACAAGGTTGGAATATAAACAAAGAACTTGTTTTAAATTATGTTCTCGAACATATGCGTTAGCAATTAACAGTCAAACATGTACAGATTCCAGTCTAAATTCCGTTTGGTGGGTATCGAGTTTGGGAGAGAATGATACGTAACTGAGTTAAGGGATTCTCTATAAACATAGGTAAAATGCAACCTTACTCTACTTTCCTGTTTACAAGTTATTTCAAATATTAACCAATTGTTATCAATTTCTAGACCGTTTAACCTACAGCATCAGATATATGGAATGTGTTGGAAGTTATTGCTCAATTCCCCTTTTTGAAGCCTTATGGCAATCAAAACTCATCTTCAAATGAATGTTTCCACCTCCAATAGGAAACAACTCTCTCCCTTCTACAACAAGACTTAGCTAACCTCTAACTGGCAAGGAAGAGTTTTTTGGAGACTTTCAGGGAATTTTGGTATGAGTAGTCTTATCTATTTAATTTGCGCCAGACTAGTAGAAATCTCTATCAGTCAAAGTGGACCAACAGAATTTAAGTTGGAGATATAGTTCTGATACACACACCTAATAAACCTAGACCTTCTGGCTTTTGTGTAGAGTCTGGAAGTCATTGTTTGGTGATGAGATAAGATTAGTAGTGTGTTATAAAAAAGGGAGATGTATTCACCTGTCTTATTCCATTTTGTCTCTCTACCCATTGAGTTATCTATTACCTTCAACTCTGTCTCCCAGTGAGAAGCTGATGCTGATTTGCAAAGCAAGTGTCTTTCCAATTCAGATGGTCAAAACACATGAAAATACGATGAAGATTAAATTATAATTCAAATTCAAGTTTATTTCATTATAATAGTGTTACTGCTATTGTAGATGTACAACTTCAACTTCAGGTATAAATCACCTCAACTGGACTCTCAACAGAATCAAAATTGCTGCGCCTAATCAGTCAAAGAAAGACCTCTTAAACAGGCTGCTGTCAAGTGTCAAGAATTCCTTCGCAAGGATTTATATGATTTGGCAAGCATCAAAGATCAAACAAATTAATTTGCAATGGAGGTAGTTATAATACCGTTGGTATATGACTATCCCTAATTAGGAGACTTCACATATATATCTTCTAATTGTTGGTATTTTAGTAATTGAATTAGTGAAATATTGTCTTATAATTTATTGGAATTTATTAGCTATTTTCTATAGCCTATTAAATTATTTTTTTTAGTTAGCGGAATTTATATTTTGGTTTCCATGTTCTTCCCATTTTCACTAAATTTACTAAAAAATTCTACATTGTCTTGCGACATTGTGTGTCATTCTTCAACTTCAAAATCCGTCCTAATTAAGTGTGAAATTGCAACACAAAAAGTTATTCAAAATGTAAAAGGTTATTTAATCTATTAAAATTTCTTATTCTTTGCAAAATATTTTGCTTTCATCTTATCTGTAATTGTCTTGTAAACTATTCCGAATTCAAATTTACCTTAACTTAATTTTAAGGTGCAAGTTTTATAAAAGCCAAAGGCTCAGTAGTTTGATCCTAAGGACTATCATAAAATCTTATTCAGTGGAGCAAAACAAATTTTGAAAACAACAAATTACCATCCTCCAGTCGAGACGTGATGTTGTGCCTTATTATCATTTATTAAAACCTTATACCGTAACTTGATTTAAAAAGTGAGGAACGTGGAACGCTAAATTTTTTTGTATATATAAAAAAAATCACCAACCCTGATAAAAATAAAAAAAAATCATCAACCAATTAATAATTATAATTTAAAAAAAAAAAAAAAATTTTGCCTAAAAAAAAAAAAATATAATTTTATATAATATAAAAAAAATAAGTAAAAAAAAAAATCGTAAAAGGAATCGGTTGATTTAAAATTTTTAATCATTTGATTTTTTTCGTCCACCCCCCACTAAAATATTGATTTTGAAAAGCTTAATTAAAATTTAAAACTAATTATTGATTGAATGAATAAAATAGAAGAAATATGTGTGGAACAGTGGAATTATATAAGAGTTTTTATAATCTATTTTTTACCTATCCTGGTTTAGAGCTATGCTTTAGCGACTTTTTAACTTTTCTTACATAAACTTTACTTAGCAACTGGATTTCCTTTTCTATGCTGATTAGGCAGTAATCATAAGGGTTCAGCCTATGGACTGTGTTCTCTATTGTAAACTTACAGACTTGCGGGGTTAACGTAGTTCGTAATCAACTTCAAATGGTATAAAAGCTACAGATATATTTTTATCCTAAAGTAAATGATTTAAATATATTTGAATATGGACAGGTAAGTTTCATTAAGAATTACGGTGTCTATAAGGTTGAAAGCTGTTTACTTTTTGACTAGCTCGATTATGCTTCATATAGGACTAACCTAGGATTAATTTGTAATCTAAAATGACATGTGCGTATTATATAACGTTGTTTACCTTAGAAATGCTTTTATTAAGTTGATATAGGTAGAGGGTATTGTGATAGTGTCGTAAAATAATATAAATATCATATAATATAAGTATAAGGATATTAGTGTATAGAGTAGTATACTGAACTCAAATCTGATAGTTGTGAGTAAAGAGGGGATTATAGTAGTTTCTAGTATTCATGGCAGTCGGTTGGAGTCCTCTATGCTGCGGTGGTGCTGAGTGAGATATGACTCACTATAAAATATAATGTTTCTTATTTGAGTATATAGGTAATTAGTGTAGTAAGGGTTACTAGTATAGTATTATAGTAATAGGTTATTATATCATTAAGGTCTCGAGTCTGGCAATGACTGTGTCTGAGTAGCTATACTAGTAGATATAATGTAGTAAGGTGTTTTTAATAAACTATTAATTATGTTAATGTTATTACAGAAGGTACCGATTTAGTCGAGGCTTAGTGTATATAACCTAATAGATATGTGGCTTAGTATATAAGCTAGTATCGTGAAGTCGTAGGACAAATTATATAGAACATATAATTAAAATAGGTAAGTAGAGTAATAGCCGTATCTTCGAAATGTTGAATTAAAACTGTCCTTTGTGGCATTAATCAGTATTTAAATCATATTAAATCGTATACGGTTATTAATTTAATAATTTTAGGGTTAATACATTAAATTTTTGAGCTAGGCGGGTCTTAAACTAAACCCTAACCTAACTTAACCTAACCTAACCTGAGCCTAACCTAACCAAACTTAACCCAAATTAACCTTACCTACCGTTATCACAAATTCCTTAAAAATGTTCCATATATATTTATATAGTTAATCATATACCTATATATTATATATATATACTATACTATATATATATATATACTAGCCTTAATATTATAAATTAATATATATATAGTATACATATACTATGTATATATAATAAAATAGCTATTATACTGTTATAGAGCGTATCTCAAAGTATTTCTACTTAGTAATAATCTACTAGTACACTTAAATATACTATATCATATATTTGGTATATAGAATATAATTAATAATAATATAATATAGGCCGATATATGTAATATCGAGCTTGATTATTAACTACTGGCTATATAGTGGTGTATATAGGTAGTACCGTTAGTAGTGAATAATGTGTTATAGTAATACTAGATGAGTATGATAGATATTAATATAGTAATATAGTATTTATATGCATAGTAAGTAATAAGGATGATGGTAGTATAAAGGTAGAAGTTGTAGTTTTAGTAGGATAGGTAGTAGTATAGGTAGTAGTACGGTAGGTATAGTGTGATTGTAGAGATCGAATTGGTTGAGAACGGGCGTACACTATTAGTTTATACCTCAGCTGGTAGTAGTTACTTGAATAAGTAATTTAGTATTAAGGATACTATTTACTATTAGTTATCGTCTAATGGTCGTGTATGATAGTGTAGTGGATAGATGGAGGAAGATGCAAAAGTAAGATTATCTCACATAAATATACTAGATAAATATCTATATAGGTAGATGATGGAATATCTATAATGAAGTCTGTGAATCGTGATAGATAATAGATAATAATTATAATCTCGATGATAGAATAGTACACGAATGTAAGTACAGATAAGGAATATAATGGCGTATTATAGTAAGAATGAAGAGGATAATAGAGGATCATGTACTCATGATAATAATGAGATCCATTAAATAACAGACACCATCAGCTGTTTAGATGCTAGGAAGACAGATGGTTTCGAGGGGCGGTAGGCTTAGGGAGTGAGGAGACAGATAGGAGCAAGTAATAAATTCTCGTTACCCGCCTTTGTGTATCGTGCGGGTGTACAAAGATATGTAGGATTATGAATACGGGTTCGGTCGTCTGGATTTTGCTATTTTGATGGCTACGTTGTATGGGACATGTAAGTCTGAATGTGGACTACAGGTTGCTCGTGTGATGTGGATTTTTCAGATCTCCTGTCGATGACGCCGTTATGATGATTGGCAGTATGTAGTAGATTGGTGTTACGGGCTGTGCGCAGGTAGAGTGACCGAAGTATTACGCAGAGGGGCATAATAACAGTAGCATCTGTGCAGCTGTGTAGGTGACAGTGACCCGGTTCTATAGGTGTGTAGCACGCGTTTTATTGGGTGTTTTTAGTGAGATCTGTGACGGGTGGAAGATATTATTGTATTAGATAGTAGAATTGATATAATGGATTGGTCAATTTGATAATGAGCTTGATGATAAATAATAGATAATAATTAATCATAGATGAGTGATAAATTAATAGATGAGGATTATAGATAATGAATAATATAATGAAGAATAAATATGAATGGATGTGAAGAATTAATAATAAGAATATAACTTTAGGACGAGGTTGTTGTGATATGGTTGAAATCAATTGGTAGATGTGGCTATGATGACCCTTCTACTGAATTCGATAAACTTTTAGTATGGGTGTGAGAAAGTGATTATATATATAAATTGATGATTATATATACTGTATATGATATCTAGTATATATTAATAATATAAGTATGTGCGTAGATATAGCTTATAGATATTGATGTAGGTATTTATACGTACTATAATGATGGATATATCATATCGTTCAGTCAACTGAGAGATATAGTAATGTTAACTAGCCTATATGTGTATCATAGGTGAACTATAGGTATATCTATATAATAGTTATATAGTAGGGCTAGTAATAGTAGTAGAGTTAATGGGCAAAGATAACAAAGTATTAAGTCTATTATGTTTTGCTTTGTCTATATTGAAGAGAGGTCGTATCACCTCGGTCGACTGGCATAGAGATAAACATTACTGTATTACGTGCGACTATAGCCCTTCGGGTAGTAAATCGTATAATCATCACACTTTGGGAGCGCTATATATTGCTTATACTAGTGCAGGGCTATATATATAACTTTAATATTATATTTAATATTTATTACTAGTATAATTTATTATATTTAAATAAGAATATTATTATTTATTAATTTATTATTTAATTAATTTATGTATTATTTATTATTAATTATTATTATATTAATATTATATATATATATAATATTGTATAATTAATTTATTATATTAATTATATATATTAATTTATAATATATTATATATGACATTATATAATATATATTATGATTATATAAGTATATTATATATTATATTAATTATTATATCCAGTGAGCTGCGAGTCGTGAAGTTCAGAAGTTCCGAGAGTCGTGAGAGTCGTGCAATTATTCCAGGAGTCGGTAAGTCCGGAGTCGGAGTCATGAATTCTGTCAAGTGGAGTCGGTAAATAATTATTTCATTCTTCACCTCCTCTTTAGCTCCACGAATTAAGGGAGATAAAGATGATTGATTAGTAATAAAGTCATACGGAATAAAGTAAAAGATAATGTAAGAGAGGAACAAAAATAATAATTGACAATAAAATTTGAATGAAGAATAATCCATTTATAAATATAATAATATATATATAATTAAATCAATTTTGATCAGAGATTATGTGTAAATTAGTGAATATTGGGGAGAATTGCTCTGTTTTGTATTCACTGCATGTCTGATATATGATAGTAAATGATATATATTTAATATATATATATATATAATCTATATATATTATATATATATAATATTAAGTATATTATTAACGTTATATACTGATATTAATATATATTTACACTTTCATATTTGATCTATATACCATTTTTTTCACCCAGACTGGTAGGTTAAATAAGTATAGTGCGTAAGAAAGCATTACGGAAAAGAAAAGCAGTAACGAAGTAAATTATGTACTAAAAGTCGAAAATGAAAGATCAGCCACTTATATCCATTATCACTATTCCATAACCCATCTTGATACTAAATATAACTTAGTAGGACTCGTACTAACAGTCCTAAAAAAAATGGGCCTGCGCGAGATCTCGGGAGTCGGATGTTTCGCGAAGTTGTGGAGTCGTGCAATTTTCTGACATGTAGTGCGGAGAGGAGTCGGTAGCTCAGAGTGAGATTACATAGTAACAAGTGTAAGTGGAGAGTCTGGAGAGTCGAAAAATTCCAGTGAAGAGCGGAAGTCGAGTCGGAGTCGAAAATTTAATAAACTATTATTATTATATTATTATCATGTTTAGGCCTATTCACTCATGATTGATTGAGGTATTATTCATTAAATCTATATATTCATTATTATTCATCTATTATTATCATTCATTATGTCAATCATTAAATACATAGTATTACTATATTCTCGTACACACCTGAAAGTCACTGTATACTAGTTATAATCTCATACACTATTATAGGTTCGATTTAGTCAATAACATCTAGACAAATCTCCACATTTTATTGACTATTGAATTTGTACGCGAGAATTTGTGATTTTATCGACTAGACGCGGAGCACGGATAGTAAATACATCTCACTTTATATCTCTATCTCTTTCTCTATTGAGGATGAGAATTTTAGAGTCTTAGCCACCCATAGATGACTCCGGTCATATATTCTGGTTTCCAATCAGCAACTCGCTACATCAATTATACTCCGCTTATAAAACGAGCTACAATACATTACATTTCACTCCATGACCAAACCATCGCAACATATATTTATCAAGCCCAGTTTATTATCATACTTATACGTTTTACTACATAACTATATCCATTTTTCACGACCTATCATAACAACTTCTCATTAAAGTTATTATAATTAGTTCATTAATATATATCATATCCGTGCATTTATCTAAAGATTTTTATCTATCCTCGTCACAGATCAGCTTATAGCATTGCCCACTAATAGTATATGAATTTGATCTCATGATCTTTATATACTATATATAGTATATATATATACTGAGCACATTAGGTACGTTAGATCTATATATCTTATTTTCTATTCTCAGACCCATAGTCCTCACTAAACGAAGGTTGGAAGTTTCGATAGCTGGTCAGGACCAAGTGAAGAATTTTCTTCGCCATTGTTATACGCGAGCAGAAAACAGACTAGAGCAGACTCTAGTGCTTGCCCTTTTGCTTGTATTGACTCTGGACCAGTGGTTAGAATTTATGCGTCTAGAAGCAAGATCTACATAGCGTCATGTAAGACCTCCTAGAGACGCCTACTCTGCGGCTGAACAGAGTATTGAAGCCTAATTTGAAAGGAATGACCTATATACATTTACTGACCAGCGCGAAATCTCTAATACTTGTTAGGTCACTTACGCACGAATGACTTCGCCGCGAGTCAGAGAACTAATATGCCGGCAAGCATGAATATGAAATTTATTTTTTTAACAAGACTACTCTGGCTAGTGGTGTTAAGAGATTGTCAGGCAAAAGAAAATGTTGGACTAACTAACTTCACACCTCGATGGCAAGGTAGATCAAGCCTCCATCCTCGGAAGTTCGATCATCTATATATACCTTTTATCATTATCTTATATCTACTAGTATTACTTATTCAAACACCTTCCTTTTAACTACTCACCACTAGATTTGACAATAATTATCGTCTAAAAACATCTTCAAATTCTTTGAAACAACATAAGTATATAAAAAAAATCTAAGTATATATATACAGTATTATTTTTATATATATTATAGGTAGGTATATTGCACCTCTCCACTCATATACTCCATTTTCTTACGTACATTAATTCTAACTATATAATAACATACCTAATTTCCTGTATCTATACGTATATAATAGTATATAATATATATATATATACACTATATATATTTCTGACTAGAAATCTTTGCAAGGGATTAACTCTTCGACGAGCAAAGCAGACTTTCAAAAAACAAAAGTAAGCTGACCGTCTTTGGGTTCTCCTACTGACAACCCACTTTCTGGCCTCTTGCCAAAACAATCTCTAACAACCTCTAAAAGTCTGCCTTTCCTCCTCTTATTCGCTCCCTGATGTTTCTGTGCAATTCTCGCAACTGAAAGGCAATCTCTTCGGCCGTCCCTATTTTCTACTCTAACTTAACTTCTCCTCATGGAAAGCCACCTATCTGGCATTCCTCCTCCCTCTTCTCCTCTCGAAGGTGCCTATGCCTTTGCCTGGGATTACATTCGATCGGGTGCATGGCTCCTGAAATCTCGAACGTTAGGGAAGGCGGTGGCCCGGATGGCATTTCCGCCCCGAGTTTGAGGGAGCTGTGCTCTCCGTTATCTACCCGCCCTCGTTCAAACACTATATAATTCGTATGGATCTCAATAGCACTCTCACCTCACAGTGTTGGAGGAGAAACAGTCAACATGTCCAAACTATTCAGAACAACATAGAAGCCGCCTCTGTCGCTTCTCTAAACTATCTGCCCTAATAGGCTCTTACTTGTACTTCTATCTGAAGGATTTGAAAATTCTCTCAACTCTCATTTCTTAGGAATCATTCTGCAATTCTCACATTCCTACAATTTTCCGATCCGCCAGTTACGGCTTCGGCGCTCGAGTTAACTGCGATATAAACTGTCCTATCTTGACTGATTTATGGTTTTCTCTCGAGACCCTTAACGGAACCTAGGGGAGACTTTGTCGTGGTCGCTGTACAAATACAACAGCATTTGACCCGGGTGAATGGCACGCGTCTCTGCTCTCGCAAAGCTCCCCTCCTTTGGGTTTCCTCCTTCTCCGTTTGGACCTTTTCTTAGTGCATTATAGCTATTTCTTCAAATCGGCTCAATTCTCGGTTTTGATCTGTTGTCTAGTATGAGAAGCGGGGCCGACTTCTTTCTTCCTTTTTCTGTCATTAGTGGGTGTTACTGCAGGGCATTCATTGTATTCTCCGTACTTTACCTACTTTTCATAATACGCCTCTCTCTGCCCTGCATCTTCTAACTGCTATGTGCCTTCCTACAATTTATGCGATGACTCTCCGTACTTCATATCTTCAACTTCATTTCAATCTGCTCCTTCCCTTTTACTTCGTAAGAATTGCCTTCGTCTCTCATATTGTTGCCGATTCTATTTCTTCAGAGCTGCCCATAAAACTTTGGATGAAGCATTTTCTGTGTTGGGTCCGTTCTCTGAACCTTGTGAAATTTCAACTCTCTCTCTATAAAACTTCTCTCTCATTTTCTCTATCCTTTGCTTCAATGTAAAGATTCTGTTAACGCAAGCCCATCCTACACCTCTCTTCCTAATCATCTTTCGACGGCTTCTCGATCTTCGTCTCTCTCTGTCGACGAATATAAACATCCTTTGGCTTACATAAACAAAAAATGTCTTGGAAACCCACAATCACAAACGAGTTGCTAAGGCGGCCTCAGGAAAGCTGGGAAGCTCTTGGTTTAGATGTCGTTGACACTCTCTTTTTTTCCTCTTCATCAGTTACTCCAATTATACAAGGGCCTCATCCGCACCTGTATGGAGTATGCTCTCATATCTGGCGGGGAGGACTCTGGTTTTGCCCTTCTCTGGAAGGGGTCGAGTCAAACGGCAAAAATAGACTTATCAAACTGTTCGTTCTTTCTAGTTCCATCTTGACCTCTTATCAGTTGCGGCGCGATGTGTGCTTATCTTTTTCTATAGGTTACTCACGTGTTAGCGGCAAGTTGCTCGAGGAAATTTTCACTCGCGTGCCACCACCTTTTAAGACGTACGCCCTCGAGCACAAGGCGTGCGCTCGGCTACAGCTGATGTTTGCGTATGATTATCCCGACAACTCCCAAAGTAATCGCTGCACCGTGCCCTCCTCTTTCCTGCCACCACATTCATGTTTCTGTGAATCTTGTCTCTTCCATCTTTCTGTGGTTTATATCCTACATCCATTCGAATATCATCCTCAACTAAAACCTGCGCGTACCTTGCTCATCCTGACGTAATAGTTCTGCTCGTTGAGTCTGAATTTCGTTGTTTTTTACACCCTATACCCCCTTTGTAATAGTGCATTATGCCCGTAGAGCGGCCGGAGCATCTTATACCCGTAAATACAAAAAGCATAATTACAAAAATATATATAGATAATAATATATATAATTATCCACGTACAGGGTCCGTATGTCAGCCTATGAGCCGCACTATCAAATTTGTAAGGGGGGCAGGATAAGGCGCACTACAATGTATTGTAAAAAGGGCGGATAAGCCAGGCGCTCACAGCTTAATTCTCTGCTAGCGACTATACGCTTGCGGCTGAATGTGCGCAGACAAACATTTTTTTTTAGTGCGGCGTAAGAAGATTTAAGGTACATGAAAGTATGAATTAAAATTCATGCGCTAATTACTGAGTTGAGTGTAAAACTAATATATTTTATTTGTATTTTAAACGTGCTTAATTAAATTATATATAAATAATATATAATGATATTCATATCTTTGAATGCAACATTTATATTTAATCATACATATACAAATTATATACAATAAACTTGCCGTTTATAAGGTATATAAAATGCGAATATTACTATCATATTTAATATATAATATTTATCATATCTTCATCTAATTTTTTAATTAAATAAAATATATTAATTCTATATTATAATATATATAAATCATCGTATATAAGCTACGTCTCAGTAGTTTCTTAAATACAAATAGAATTGGGGCCAACAGGTCTGCAGATAATTTTCACCTTCTCAGCGGTCGTGCTTTGAAGCCTCCTGGGGGAAAAACATGGACCACAAGGACGTGGAATGGAGGAGAAGAGGACGTGTAGATTAAGTTTACACTGTTTCTAATCTAATCAAAACTTCAATAAATTGTGTTCTTTTTGCTTCCTATAAAAGCATCGCTTTTATTATCGCACTAAAGGTTTACTTGGTCAAATAAATTAGGAAACAGCTACCGTCCGGGAAAAAGCTCGTAGCGCCAGCAAGGGTCGCATAGGCTGCACAGAGGCGAAGAAGTAGGTCACGGTCTAGGTCGCCTGATGGGTGGTAATAAATAGGTAGGCCATTGGATGGCGCTAGGCGCAAGGGCTAGTCCCGGGGCGGCATAGGCGCATAGGCGAAGCGCACTCAAAATTATAGGCGCGCCCAGGTCTCTGCTATAATTATATATATATATATTATAGTATATTATATATATAGTTATTATAGTATATATATATATATATTATAATATACTATATATACTACATATTATATATACTTATATATATTATATATATATACATATACATATATATATTATATTTATATTACCTTTACATATAATATACTATATTATACTAAATTTTTATATTACTTCTATATATATGCTTAATATTATATATAGTAATATATAACATACTATACTATAATATAACTACACTCTAAATAATATATATATATTATATATATATATATATACTCATATTATATTACTCATATGTAATTTAGCTAAAAATATATATATATATACTAGTAGCATAAGGGAAGCTCTTATATATATAATAAAATAGCCTAGACCCACACACTATTTAAGTATATAGTAAATATATCATATACAACGTATATATAATCATATACCTACTAATTCAACATATTATATATATATTATATAATATATATATGTATATAATACTAACTCATTTTTACCAGATGCGAGATATGGACCCAACTCTTTTGCACCCCAGCCAACTCTCTTCCCCAGCATCAATCAATTGAAAAAAGATTATCTGTAGAGTATAGATACTTGAAATTAAAATTCTCAAGTTAATGTTAATAAACCACTAAGCTTCTGAGTGCCCTGTTAATAGGGAGAGTTGCTTCTCTTTTCTTCGTAAATGAGATCTGCAGCGCTGAAAGATGCT
Source organism: Trachelipus rathkii (assembly GCA_015478945.1). Taxonomy (NCBI): domain Eukaryota; kingdom Metazoa; phylum Arthropoda; class Malacostraca; order Isopoda; family Trachelipodidae; genus Trachelipus; species Trachelipus rathkii. Next base: position 17,927 of record JABUQX010032975.1, read on the forward strand.
CGCAGCTACACTTATTGAAGGGCATGCTAAGTATTCCCTGCCGAGTTCGCAAGAGTGCAATGAAGAAACGTTTACCAATTATCGCGCCACAAACCAATGGATCTATCATCGGCCTTCAAGAAGTTTTTTTTCGCTTTTTGAATAAATCTTCGATCAATGACAGAGTGTCTTTTGATACCTTTGAACCAAGACTCTTCATGGCTGCTATCTGTTTCGCTAACAGATAGTAAATGTGTGTCGTTTCTGCAATCTTTTCCTTTTTATGGCTGATGAAATTTCTGGCTTTAGGCAGGTTCATCCATAGGCCATACTGAATAAATTTTAATCCTCTGTGGAACACGTGTTCAAGAAATTTGGTTTGGTAACTAGGATCCAGAGAAAAAGTTACTATTGCAGATGCGTATCGTTTTGCAGATTTGAATCTCTAATCTATCTCTCAGCATAAGTGTGTTTCTGTCAGCCACAGTCAACTTTGAAATAGTTACTCCGCCTTAGTTTTAATTGCAGCCATTCAGGCAATTCCTTTCATCGATATGCCCACTACGAGGTCTCGTCTGGCAAAACAAAATTTTCTGAGATAATAGTCTTAGCTACCTCTTCAAACCGTTTAAGAAGGGTATAACCCAATTACCTACTAATCCAAGATCTTATCATGCATACACTCTTGTCAAGCCTTGAGTTTGGGTTTGATTTTTGAAGCATAATAGGGAACGTCTTGATTTAGTTGAATAACAATAATTGTTTTAATTAAATGTCACCTTAACCTACATATTTACCAACGAGCTGATCATCTGCGTTAACAGAAAGCTAGAGAGTAACACACACCCATAATTCATAAATGAATACGATCCGCTACACAAAAAAATCATGCGGATGCAGATGCTCAATTGTGTGATGTGTAGATGAAATTATATGTCGTGATGCGGAATCTGCTCATTATCATCTCCTCTATCTTTACGGTATTTTTATGTATATTCATTGGATATTAGTATTTCCATTGGAAGGTGGTTATATCTTTTTTTATTCCTCAAAAGCAATCCGAGAAAAGCCACACTCGCCGAAAAAAAGTTGAGAACCAACAATAATGTTTTATTGTACTATGAAGACTAAGCCTGAGTCGGAGCCGAAATTTTGAACCTCTGACTGCTGCGAAACGGAAGTCCGGAGTCGGAGTCAAACAATTTTTTGTTTAAGTGGAGTCGCGAGTCGAGCGAGTCCGAAAATTTTTCGTTATAAGTGGAGTTCAGAGTCGGGTCGAAAATCGCCACATTGAATTTAAGGAGTCGGTGAAGTCGAAAAATTTATTTTTGGACTCTCCGTCCAGCGAATATCTGATATAGAGGGTCGATGGCATTAAAACTGAACTATATATAGATATATATAATATAAAACTACATACTATACTATACTATATAATTATGATATATATACTAATTAATATAATAATATATAATATATAATATGATAATACACTATATATAATACATTCCTGATATTTTCAATTATTATATTTATACTTGTAAAACATAGGTTATCATACTATATCAACTATCTTATATATATGTTCTTATATATATAATCATATATAATATATCCTTATACCTTTCTGTGCATGCGCGAATTTATATTTCATTTGTATGTACTTCTGCCTGTGAACCCTTTACCCCTCTGTTTGCTCATTACCTTAGTTTATATCAGCATCGCAATTTTTCCCTTCATGTAGCAGATGTTGAATCCTGATTATACCATTTGTCAGAACCAAGCAACAGATTTCATGTAATTAATAACCGGTTCTTGGTTTATACCCCTCCAAAAACCTAAAATTATCTTTTCATCGACGCCTTTGAAGTTGTCTTCGTTTCGAGGCCTCAATCCTCTCAAGAGAGCAAAAGGTGCTGTAACCCAAAGCCTTTGTTCTTTCTACAGCCATTGCGTAATGTTTAGGTATCAGGAAGAGAGCATTTTACCGACCTATGTTCTAGTTGTGAGCCTGTTCATGCCGTGAGTGACCAGTCGTCGGCTTTATTGGTGGTTGTGTAGTACCATTTATGGCGAGACTACATACACTAATATATGAATAATAATACAAATAATAATCAAAAATAATAATAATACTATATCAATAATAAATAATCAATAATAATATTAATATAACAGAATAATAATAAAATAATAATAATAATAATAATAATAATAACTAATAATAAAATAATACATAAATAATAATAATAATAACTCAACAATAATAATATATAAGTAATAATAATTAAAATAACAACAACAACTAACAAATAACCAATAACAAATAACAAATAACAATATATAGAATAGATAATAATAATAATAATAATAATAATAAATAATAATAATAATAATTAGTATTTCTTTCTGTTGTGGTATAGTAAAGATTGAGTTGCAATGCTTACATCTGCTGGTAAGTTGAAAACTTCTAATTTTAGTTACTTTGTTAAAGAAGGCAGTATGGCTTGTTAGGTAGGTTTGCATAAAGTTTTTGTTTAGTTTTCAATATTACATTGTCAATAAACATTTGACATGAATATTTTAGAGATAGTTGAAAATAGTGATGAATCAGGTTAAGTTTTGCTCACCAATGTTAGCTTTACTTTAATCTCTTTGATTGTTTCAAGTGAAGCTTTATTAATCTTAACGTCTGCTTACGCATGTGTAAGAATATGTAGGCTTATTTGATTATGTTTCTTTATATATAGTATATAATATATACTATAATATATATATATATATATATAGTATATAATATATATGTATATATATATTATATATATAAGTTATATAGGAGTATATAAGATATAATACTAAGTATAGGTATATTATATATCCACTTTTAAATGGGAGTATCCTACTTTCTCTCTGAACACGAGGTACCTTACCGGGGATACCAAATTGTGTTTTTTATAATTTAGAATGTCTATTTCGCCAGTATGATTAATCAGATATTGGGTGAAATGCTGCGTTTTACTATAATCTAAGAACGCAAACTCTAATATATATATGTATATATATACATTATATTTAAAGCATATATTATATAATATTCAATATATTATATATATATCTTATTTATTTTTATTTATTCCCTTTTGTATTATATTTATATACCTTTTAGTAGTTATAATATATATATATAATATAGTAAGTATATATATATATATCTAGTAGTATATTATTATACATATAAGTATATAATAGTATTTATATACAGTATCACCATTTTACTTTTTCTTTATTATAATTAAACTTCATATTAATTATGCATTCTTTGCCTATGTTTTTTAGGTATACAACTAATTCACATAACTCCCTATAATCCTTCAATACAATGTCTAGATATTACTTGAAGCAAGAGATAATAGATCACAGAGAGGTAGGAGAGTGGGGAGGGGTGTTGGTTTTGATTAACTGCTTATATGTTTTAAGTCAGTAAAACGCATTTTTTTTTAAGTTGTAACATAAATAAAAGAAAAATTTAATTTAAAACAAAATGTTTAAACAAATTAAGCAACAAATAAAATAATTTTTTTTTAAAAATATCAAGATTTTTTAAATAAATAAAATAAACCATATATATATATAAATAAATAACATTAACTTTTAACAATAATATAGAATAGAAACTACAAATTTTAGAAAAGCGAATGTTTATATTAAAGCAGCCGAGAAAAAAATATAAATTGTTCCTCTTCTCTCTCATTTAGAAAACAGATCACAGATGCATGACGTTATAAAGATAAAAAGACATGTAGATCAGATAAGTATAAGGCTAACGAAAATGATTGGCACCTATGCGAATCAGCTCTGTCAATAAGTAAAGTGCTACTATAAATTATTGTTTAAGTTTATAAGTATCTGTTGATATGTATACCCGTATTTGTCTTTGTCATGCCGGGAATTTTGTTTATATGAAGCACTTTAGTCATATACCGACTAACTTATCCGATTCATGTTACTATATATGTATAATTATGTTTTTTTTTAGTTTAGGAAATGTTATGGTGGCTTTGGTTGATGTTTAAATTATTCATTTTCCCTAGTTATTCCTAATATAAACACGAATGTTCACTAACTCGATCCGCACTAGCACAGCAACCGTCTCATGTCGGTCCGGCAACCAGCACTCAAATGCTACTGAAGCGCTAATTTCTATTCCTTGTCTTATAGGCAAGTGGCGTACCTCGAAGATTTTCATGCTAAGCATGCTAGATGAGCATTTTTCGATATATTGAGTCTTAGGAGCCCCTCTCCCGACAAGTGGACTTCAACAACGTTAGATAGTCCGACTGGCGCTCAGATGTGCACAGTTGACGCAGTGAACGCTGCGGGAGGGGGAGCTCAAGTTTGCAAAGAACAGTGTACGTTAACTAAACTCATCTAAAGGGGTGAGGAGAGGCAAAGAAAAAGTGGTGGGTTTATAAAGACTGTTTCTAACTTTCTCCAAACTCTAATATTGGTCTCTTGCCCTCAAAATGTCCGCACCCCTTAGAACCTTATTCTTGTTATACTCCATGTCATAGATACCATCTAACGACTTTAAGAAATTCCATGACATGTTGGCTATTGACTTGATTCCACTAAAAAACTAACATCTATATATTATATATTAATGTATTTATCTATATATATATATATATTATATATTATATAATATATATTTATATACTATTGTAATATATATATATAATTATTTTAATTATCTATATACTGTATATATTCGTATATACTTAACTTAGATTAAGATACACTAATACTACTATAATATATAGTGCTCACCTCTAAGCCAATCATCATTCTACCGGGACTGTAGGAATTTCCATGACATGTTACTTCATTGACTTTGCATTCTCACAATATTGAATATATATAGTACTAGTATAAGATATACTTATGATAAATAAATATAGAGTAATATGATAATTAATAACTGCATAACTATATTATATATATTATACTATATATATATCTAAATTATGACCAAGTGATTTAGCTGTTTTAACTCTTGTGTATGTCTCATAGTTGTAGCTTAGTTCTACCCGCAATTATAATATATATTATTTATACAAAGGAGGCTGGATCTTATACTACTACTATATATTAGCTATGATATAAGTCAGTATATATTATTACATATATATATTTACCTATATTACATATTATAACTTATGTTATTTTATAATATAGCCTTTCATTATATATACTTTGTTTCACTATAGTATATATATAAAATATTAATTACTCTAATCATTTATATATATAATATATATATAAATATATACTAATAAAGTATATATATAATAGTGATATAATATATATTATATAACTATTCAATTATATTAATTATAACCTATATACTCGTTAGTATTATTTACTACTTTAGCCTGTTAATTCTATAATAACCTATTATGATTATAGGTATATATAATATATAGATAAGTACTAGTTATATATTAACTTCTCTCGTATGTAATGTGTGTATGTTGTGGTAGTTAATTCACTGCATCGACACTTCCATTTAATTAGTTACCCTTATATATACAACATATATGATGAGATACTAGTTATAATTATTTATCACAACTAATATATATATCAGTATTATATTAATTATAGTATAGTATAGGATCGTGAGTATATAATATATATATATGAGTTATATATTTATATATATATTATATCTATATATATAAGATGTATGTAATTCTGTGTGTAGTGTGCTGTAGTTAGTACCCAAAACTTTTGCTCTTTACATATACAGATTTACAGCTTGAACATCCTTTAAAAACTAATTAGCTCTTTAAAAGAAGATTTGCCCAAAACCTTTGTCAATAAGGCTTATCCTTCTCTCCATCCCTTCTATCCTCTTAAAAACGATTAATTAATTCTCTTTGTCCAAAGTCTTTTGCTTGTCTTAGTTCGCTAGGCTGTTACCCAAAGGTTGGCCCTTGTTGAATTCTAGAAACTATTTTAGGATCTTTCAATCTGACGAGAAAATTGAAAAAGAACAAGTAATCTTCATCTTCTTTCTTTGGTCTTTTGTCCGTTATCTTACCACATAATAATTCTACTCCGCGATTTCTTTATGTGTCTGGCTTTTCAACAGGTGTTAGTAATCCACACAATAAAGCTTTGTTCTTTTAACGCCATAATTTACACTTGTAATCTTAAAACAGAGATAATTTAGTTTTTGAAAACAAAGAAGTCTTCATTTTCTCTTTTGTTATTAGTTTACCCTTCTATTTCCCTCCCTCTATCCTGCGTTCTTTTTTACCCTTTCTCTATCTCCCGCCTCGTCTCCTCTCTTCATTTGCCAGGCGTTAATGCGAGCGCTTGCGAAGGGACGAACCGTGTAACTCTAGGCGGACTCTGACGAGGGGCGGGGCCTGCGCAAAAGAGAATGAAATTTATTATTCGCACATGTAGTGTGCGCAGCGCGGTGTCATCCATACTATGTCAGCGTAGTTTACTCGTAATATATACTATATCATATATATATAATTATTAATTATATATAATACTTATAATTATATATATATATAAAAATATATAACTTACTATAATAAACATCTATAATTTCAATTTCACACACCAGTTTCTATAACTTTTCACTATCTGACATATATTAATATCTATAACCTGAATTATACTCGACTATACTACACTACTATACGGGCGTGTGTACGTATGCGTGTGCGCTGTGTTAGGCGTGTGTGCAGGTTGCGATGTCTAATTTTCCTCGTAGCATTAAACTACATTTTCTAAGCATGTAGCGTATATCAACTATAGTTATTATAATTATATAAGAAGAATAAGTATAATATATGTATGTTCTATTACTTATTATAAGCTATAATAATATTAAATATTATTATAATAAGTATAAATTAGATATATAATTATAGTATGTAATAATACTGATATAATAATACTATATATAATTTTAATGTCTCCAGGTTCCAGTTCAGGCGAAATCCTGGAATATCCAGGATGTTTCCAATATTTCCAGTTCCAGGAGAATTCTGAAATTACATCCATAAAGAAAATCCAGGATTTCCAGGCTGTCCATACCGCTCGGATAGGCTCTTTACTACTGGAGGGTGGTGATCCCACTACCACTTATCTCTTGCTAAAAATGCTAATTATGCAGGCCTCGGACATGGTGGTGATTGCCGTAATGCGACCTTTTATCTTCGGCGGAATTTTGTATGAACCATCTGGGTACATTAAATGCTAAAGGAATAAAAGGGAAGAAGAAGAGTTCATGTTGATGGCAATTAATTTTTAAAGACATCTCTCCATGTAAGATTTTCAAACAGCTGCTTCTTGATGTTAAATTGTTGACTGAATAAAGAAGAAAGGAAGCGGTGAAGGACGAGTGGTGTGGGTGAATATGTGTGTGTGTGGAGTTTAGTGGAATGAGAGGGAGAGAAAGAGAACGTTTCTGATGAGTTGACCTGTGTACGATCATGGTAAAATTTTGTTTGTGATGAGTATTAGATTCTAATGGTTAAAAATTCTAGTTTGATAAAGGTTCAAGCATATGGTTTGGTATTGTAATTACTTAGTTCATCTGAAAATGATCGCTCGAAGAGAGCGTGCACTTCGCCAATAATTCCTGATGATGTTGGACGGGGTGAGTGAGTAAGAATGATTATGTTAGGCGACTTAAATTGTTAGATAGGTGACGAAAAATTGATGGTAAACAGTGCCTTTTAGGTTGCCGAGAGAAATAAAGCTTTATGTGAACTAATTTATGTGAGGAGCGAAGTATGTGTGAACAGTAATACATTCTTTCTGACAAGACTCTATATTTAGCTTCACAACTTCGGTAGGTTAGAGGATGGGTATCAGGAGGGCAATTTGATTTTGTGTTTGTGAAAGAGATGCTGAAATCATGTTGATGGACCCTTAAGATCAAGTGAAGGTGGATGGACATGGGAACGATCAATCATCATATTTTTTTTTATGTAAGATTAAGTTAGATGGAGAGGAAAGAAATAGGAAAGAAAGTGGGGAGATATTAAGAGTGAGATGTTTTACCTTATAACCTTATAAGGTAAAGAGCTTTTCATAGGTCACTTGAAATAAATTCCAGTTGCTGTGAATAGGTAAAACTGGAACAAATCTTAACTGCAAATGAAGGAAGCCTTGTAAGTTAGGCCAAGAGAAGATATGGAGGGACGTGTAAAGTAAGGAAGTAAGAATTTAAATAGTGAGTTGTGGAATGAAGAAGAGGTGATGCAGTCGGTTAAAAGTAGAAAAGGGGTGT